>VHZZ01000272.1:224435-240463 GCA_009801015.1 Silene noctiflora
AGCGGTGGTCGTCAGTTCGTCACCGGTGTTGATGACGGAAAATAACGAGGACGTTGTGAATGGAGGACTGGATAAGGGAGAACTCCGGCCGCCGACGACTATGTTGATGCGGTGGTGGTCACTGGTGATGAGGTTTGGTGGTTAGCTTTAGTGGGTGAATCGTGAATGGTGAGTGATGTGGGGTAAGATGAAATGTCAATTTTGATGGTCTAATTTCAGAAGTTACCTGTTAATCAGGTTAACAGTCACCCGGTTTTGTTTAAGAAGAAAGTGTCTAATGTTGGGTTTATTTAGAGATTAAATGTAGTTAAGATTATTTTGAGAAGATGGGTAATAGTTTAGATTATTCTTATCAAATAACTCTATCATATTTGCAGGTAGGGTTTTATGTAGAAGCTATAATAATATAGTACTCCACTAAGACCACTACTTTGTATCTTGATTAACAAATGGGCAAATGGCCCGTGTTGTAGTAGGGCTAATTGATTAACAAACGACCCATATTTGTACACACCAAGTTTAACATTCGGTTTCAATGCGTATATAGATATACATCTTAAGATTAAATCGTGGTAAATACTAAATAGTATATCACCCACGTAGATCGGTAGATAAGATAATTTTTTTGCTAATATATAAGTATTATGTTTTTATCTTATTTATTCAAGTGGTATGATTTTTGACTCGTCTTATGTTTAAGACGGATACTCCTGTTTTTTTTAAAAAAAAATTGTGATATACAAAAGACTACCATTTATYATTGAGTTTTTAGTTTATTAATAGTCACTAAAAGATAAATGTTTTTCATAATATAACCAACCAGAGACTAGATCTTATAGATCGAGTTTGAAACGAAAAAACTACAATAATGAGCGTAACGCAAATGTAGAAAGAAAAACGTTAAGATCCCTGCATATCATATACGTAGACAACTCAAGTGGGTTGTGTTTCGGGTTATGACGGTACGGATCAAATAAATACGAACTGTGTTGAATTATGGACGGGTTGTACAGGTAATGGAACACGGGCTACAGGTAGGAGTAAGAGTCAAAATAGTATCATTAATTAATGTACAATTGTATATTGTAAAATACTTTATTTTTTGTATGTTAATATGCTAAATTTGCATATCGATAAAAAAAAGACTTAAATTTACTATTGAGTTTTAAATTTAATGTGGTCATTAAAAGGCAATAAATGACTTTCATAATAGAACCAACTAAGATAAAAATTTTACATGTTTGAATAAAGAAAACACAGTCTATGTAGGTAACACAAAAGTAGAAAGAGAAACAAGAAGATCTATCGCATGTCATATATGTAAAATACAAGTCAGGTCATACATATGAGCCGTGTGAAATGAGGTCCGGGTTATAGGGGTCACGGGTTAGAATAAGATTGAAAATAGTACTTAGCATTGTACAGTATATTATGACAATTTTTTTATTTACTTTTCTTATTTTAACATGATATTTTGCACGGATATAATTCAAATGCAAAACGTATTATAACATTATCTTTTATCAAGACCATCATGTGCAATTTCTAAATAGTTAATAAATTTATGATTTAAATTAATAGCTTAATATGACCAGCAAAGTTTTGATTTTTTTTTTTTTTTTTTACTTTTTGATAAAAACAACGTTTAGAAAAGTATACCCGTGCAATTTGCACGGGTTTAAAACTAGTTACATATATAATATTGGTACCTTATAATTGTTTATATTTGTCATCATTGTATTTTGCTTTGATAAATAAAAGCTAAAACTAAAAATTAGTTAAGAGAATTGTGTAATGAGTTGAAATATATTTTAATGAAAATATTTTTATAGCATAAAGTTAATGAGTTTCAATTTATAAATTTTTTTCGTATTTTTTTTTTGTCACGAAAGTAATAACAACGATCGTTTTATACAGAATATGAGTCAATTCATCATCTAATAAAAGGATCAATAAAAAATTTAGCAATTTATAATTTATATCAATTTTATTTTGTTTTAATTAAAATAATATAGTTTAAAATTTAGTGAAAATAATATAATTTAATGAAAAGATTAATTTTAATGAAAATATAATAGACGAATTAAATTGTACGAAGTAATTATTAGCTCCTTATTTAGTGAATTGACATAATTATCATTAGTTTTGTTTTTTGAGAATATGCTTTTTGGAGGAAAAATGATAGAAATCACCAATTCTTTTAGTAGATAAGGGGATTAACATTATTAATTTAAGTTTTTTATTTATTTTTTATTAAGTCGCTGAAAATTAACAAATTGTGAGTGGTATCAAAAAAATTAGAAAGGACAAAAAATACGAGTAATTTTTAAGAGCATAACAAATAAAATGGAGGTGTGATATAACAATTTAACTCCGAAATCAGCCTCCAAAAGCAATATTTAACGAAATTGGTGTGAATGAAGCAATCCGACAGCAAGACTCGGGTGCCTGAGTAGAGACAGTCATTGATGATGGCAGGAGATAACCTGACAATTTCTTTGGTCAGAACTCAGAAGATCATCAACTCAACGCACTATGGTAAATAAGTCTTCTTTCTCAAGTTTCCGCTTCATACACAATCAATCCAACAAGTTTGGTTGAAGAATCATACTATTTCGTCACAAGTTGCCCATTTAAAACTAAAATGTAACCAATTTTAAATAATAAATTATCAGAACAATTTTCTAAAATATAACAGTTTATTATTAAAATAGTCACATTTTATCAGTAAATCAGACCACATTTATCCCGTTTTCAGCTTGTGATAAAAAGTCCGTTTTCAATCAAAATTGCTAAATCAATAATCAACATATTAGATACCATTATGATCATCGTTCAAACTTCTAATTAATGATGTGCATGAGCATCTAGTATAGTACCTAAATACTTCTTCGATACCACAATCGATTTAAATAAAATAAAAATAAAAAAAGGTGATGTAAAACGTCTTAAATTAGAACGGTTTTAATTAAGATCAATTGTTCTTACGGAAAATTCACGTGGTACCCTTGAACTTTGCCTTTTTGCACATAATACCCAACTTTTTAAGTTTGTGTACATTATACCCTCCATGTTTAATTTTCATGCACAACATACCCTTTTTGTCGCTGTAAAAAAATTCAATTGCGCATAACTCCTAGATCAGAATTCAGAATCGGCCAAATGTTTTTCCTAAGATGATTATCTAGTCATAATTAACGATTTGAGGAAAAAAATTTGCCGACAGACATTTTATAGGGTTTTTTAACGAAAATCTCAAATCAACCATATCTTCGATCTTAAATTTCCGAATGACCATTTTTGTTTTATCAACTTATAGATCTCAAAAAGTTAATCAATTTGAAAAAAAAAAATAATCAATTCCGATTTATGCTCTATAATTTATGCTCAATTGAAAATTATAAAAACGATAAAAAGGTTATGTTATGCTTGTAAATCATATGTCATGGATATCATGTGCACAAACTTAAAAAGTTGGATACCACGCGAAAAATGGCAAAGTTCAAGGGTACCACGTGAATTTTTCGTTGTTCTTAAGATGGTACATCTCTTTTAAAATTAAAATGAGTCAAATAACATCTTACTTTAATAGATAAATCAAACTTTTTGGTAATCACTAGATATTCTTCTGTTGTCCCATCTATTCTATTTGACCAATTTAAGACAGATATTGTTAGCGCCTAAATATAGTAAGGTACTACATTTATTATTTTAAGGGCAATTGGGCCTAAGTATGACATATTGGGCCTAGATTACAAGATCCAGAAACTCTAAAAATGAAGCCCAAGACGGGATTAATAATAAATGAGGTATTAGATCAAGCGCCAAGGGATGAGGACCAAAGGCGTTGAGTGGTTATCAAACCGCCCCCTCACTAAGTGGTAGTTTATGGGATGATTGCCTATATAAGGAAGCATTCATCCATCGAGCAAGCAACAACTCAAACATCAACAACAACTACAACTTAATCTATCCTTAGATCTCCGTCTTAGATTAGTGTAACTGCGACGATGCCCATTTCAATCATGGAGGTATTTCGCCATCTATCCCTTAGTTTGTAATTTAGCTTATCACTAACCACAAGGATCACTTGTGAGGACTTTGGTTTGTGTTGTGTTATCGGTTTTTTCTTGATATATAAGTATCATTGGAAATTCTTGTGTTTTAGTTGGTAATTTTATCCTTCACCATCGAAAATGTTAAATTACGACAAGTAATTTAACATTAATTAGATTACGCATCTACAACCGTGGCTCGAACCCTTGCATACAAGGGTAGATCATAAAATGTAGGAGGGTAGTTACGACCTCCAAGGTACCTAGAGGTACTAATCTTGTTTTCACACAAACAGATATTATCAATCAATCAAATACTCCCTCCAATCCACACCAAACTCCCCATTTATTTGCTTTTGGGTGGTATTCGAGGCGACGCTTTGACCGTAATTTTCGTCCTTTAAACGTATAAATTTTTCACAAAAAATATAATTTCATGAAAGATATTTTCATAACAAAACTAAATATGTAAATTTTATTTATCAAAGATTTATATTTTTGGATGAATTTACGGTCAAACTTTTCGAAGTTTGACCTGCAAAAAATAAATGAGGAGTTTGGTGTGGATTGGAGGGAGTACTATTCAATACTATATATACTCCGTATAATTTAGAAACCGAGGGAATTCATTGTAATTACATAAAATAATAAAAATTCACATACCATATAGTTTAGAGGTAAAAAGAAGTTAATTGTCAAACTTACAAATATAATAAAATTGGTTTTGTAAACTATAAAGAAATAAATAAAATCAAGATTTCCCAAAGATATAATATTCCATAATTCATTAGATTTGTACTTTAATTAGTGAATACGGAGTAATAATGATCTCTCATAAATAATATTCTAATCTAATATTTCATATTTCTTTAAATATATAACTCTAATACAATTAAATAATCAACTAATATAAAATTTAATTTGATAAAATTAAGTAATAGAAAGATTTAATGCAAATATTTGATATATTTATTTAAATATCTTTCACTTTTTTCCTTTATATTTAATTTGTTAATTTATACTCCGTATATCGTAGCAAACATTACAATAATACTATACTTGATATGAATAAAAAAGTGCCATAAGTTATTTAACATAAAAAGAAAATATTACTTCTTAATAAAAAAAAAGTTTCAGTTAAATTGTCAAATTTGTTGGGGATAAATATGTCAAATTTTCTCTTTTCTACCTCTCAGTACTCTACATCAACACATGTAGATCTAAAAGTTAAACTTAAATCGCAGTTAAATGCTATTAGTTTTAAACAAGTTTAACGAAATTATATTTCATAAAAAATAAAATTTAAAAGGTGAATAAATGTAGCTCGGGTAGGATCGGACACCAAACCATCACTTTAAAAAAATTTAAATGGTGAATAAAGTGGAATCTGTGAAGCATAAAATCCCAACTTGTAGGCATCCATAATCAGCATGATTTTATTCAAATCCTTGGCTTCTACAATATTCACTTTTTAACTCAACGGGCATTTGAACGAGGAGCCGTCTCAACCATCACTTTAATATTTTAATTGAAATGGTGAAAGTGATAACCCTATTGATGGGATTTAGCTAGAGAAAGGCAAATAGTGTATACAAATAGTCCTCTTTAATCTTTAAATAGGTTAAATAATGAGCTAAGACCCGTTTACTGTCCATAATAGAGTACTAATCACAAAAGTTGTGGTTTTCTAATGACTAATGATAAAAGAGTTTTTCACAACTTTATTCCTTCCTTTATGGAGATTGGACTCCGCACTTGGAACACGGATATGACAGGATCAATATACCTCATTCTCATTCTCATTTCTCATACAAGACAAATTCAACAATCCTTTTATCTTTTCTATTTTATTTTTTTTAGTTTGATTCTATTAATTACAGAGTATTTTTTAAAAATAGTTGCAACTAATAATAGCTTCAAAAACAACTATCCATATTTAAAAAATGGAAAATCATCCATATACGGAGTAGTTCTCTTAAACAAAATCCGAGTAATGAGTAGTTTTTCTTACAACAAACTGTAAGTGATACCCTATAAATTTGATAAAATAAATTTACCAACTTTTATTTTGTAGGATAACAAATTCTGATTTCAGAATACATACCTTCAAACCAATGACACATCGGTCATTACAAACCGGGTGAGATAGACATTGGCTCGAGCTCTAGAGTTTTGCTTCATGTGCACAAGCTGAGATAGACCAACTTCCTATTCGGCTAGTTACATTAATACGTTATCACCCCTAGTTGAACATATTCATGTTATTCAAAGCAACAAATTAAAATTTAAGAAAATGCAATATAAATACACATTTTACATTAATACAACACATTACTCTATATTTGTCCAAATTAAAAACCTTAAATGAATAATAAAATTACATTTCTAAGTTTTAACCCAACAATAAAATTGTGTTAAAGTCAAGAAATAAAAAGTAGTTTGTGATTTACAGCTAATGCATGGGACCAAAATTGCAAAAAGAGAGAATTGAAGGAATAGCAGCTTCACACTTCACGGGAATAATCCTGTATTACACATTTACACTATTGGAAGGATGTCATCTTTCGTTTCATTGCCATGCCCCAGCTAATGACTGTGACTTCAATAGATTCACAATTTTACGATAAAAGTAAAGTGCCTAGAGAGTAGTAATCTGCTTTATCTTATCTATCCACATGATTATCCGTCACAACTTACAAGGGAGACTTACTGTCAGAGATTAATAAATCAATTTAGTTTGACCCTACTTTGACGGGGTTGTTCAAAAGTGTCTACTTCCCTTTTGTTTTAGCTTCAGTTTTCTACTTAAAATAGATCAAAATTATCTTTATCGATCGTATTGTTTGTGTGCTATTTTAGTGAGTATTTCGTCATACCTTGTATAATTATAAATCTCAAGGACTCAAGGAGTCAAGGTATTTTCGAGTAAAATGTATTTAATTATAAATCTCAAGGAGTCAAGGTATTTTCGAGTAAAATGTAATTAGTGTAAAATGTCAAACCTTAAAGAATATCGCGTAAAATTTTCAAAAGGATAATATATGAACAAAAAATGATGAGAAGATAAGGGAAAATAATGAAGACGAGAGTCCAAAATATGGATGCTGGAGGAAGGAGTGCTGGTCCATGATAATTGATAATACTTGCTAGTAATTAACCCTACTATGCGACTTTATGCTTGAGTTTCAATATTGGTTGGCCCTAAGACAAACTAGTAATAATAATACAACGTACGTCAAATTCATAATTCATAATTCATAATTCATAATTCATAAACCTTCAACAACCCTATCAAAATCTATGTTTTTTTCTTCCTCCAAATATCAGACCAATCACATTTTAAACTAGTACATTAGATATTTCATTGTAGGGTCTTCAAATGAATCCCTTTTAAGTAGTCACAATCTCTTCTTATCACAACAAAAATTTACGATACTAAAACGAGTCATAGCTGCAGATTTCACTGTTACAGATGGAAAAAATAATTAGTGTTTATTAGTCGAATTTTTTTCCTATAAGCATTGTTAACATTGCTTCATGCGATTTATTAGTAAAGATCCGACCTCCGTTAGTAAGGCTTTCAAAAAAATAAAATAAAAAACATTTAGCATTGGGTAATCATTCAAATGACGAAGATAAGGTCAATATTGTCCGTGATTTTATATGTAAGTTGATGGTTGGAGTCTCAAGATCTGTTTTATACTCTAACACGCCCCCTCGCACGAATGCTCTTTGGGTTTGAAGTGTGGATGCAACTGCAGGCCTCCCCATATCTGATGCAAATATTCCATTTTAGAATGAATTGAGGGGGGTGAGATTCGAACCCATTACCTTTTGGTCACACTGGCTCTGATACCACGTCAAGAAACCATCTCAACCAAAAGCTTTGCTTAAGCYGATGGTTGGAGTCCCAAGATCGGTTTTATACTGATAATTGCACTTATGCAATATGAGCTAAGAACAAACTTATGATTAGACTAATAAAATGTTATTTAAGTATAAAATCAATCTTAGAACTCCAACCATAACTTAGGCTTTTGGTTGAGATGGTTTCATGACATGGTATTAGAGTCATGTGATCAAAAGGTCACGGATTTTCTCAAATCTCGCAGCCCTTACTTCTAAAGTGGAATATTAAGCACCGGGTATGAGGAGGGTAGTTGCATCCACATTTCAAAACCTAACGAGTATAAAATCGATCTTAGGACTCCAACTATCAATTTAAACTTTTGATTGAGATGGTTTCACGACGAACGCTCAAGCATCTTAAATATACTCCGTAATTTGATAGTCATTTTATTGTCTATAAGCGAAACCAATATCGATCAACTGTGAGTGCGCACCAAAGGCGCGGATGCAAGTTTCTCGTCGTTAAAGAAAGTAGACCGATGCTGTAAATAAATATAAACAAGATTAGGTGGATGTGATCTAAGTTATTCCGGAGCATCAAGTTATCAAGTTGAAGAAGTACTCAAAAGTTTTATATAAATGGGGACTAATGGGAGACAAGTAGTACAAAATGCATCAAAGTGCATGGAAGTTAACAACATTTTAGTACATAAGAACGTGACATTGGACACTTACATAACCAAAACTTTATTGCATACTGCATACATCTATCATCTATGGTCCTTCCTCGATCTTATTCTGCACTCATTTCGTGAGGGTCTACTAAATTATCAAGCATCCACAAATTATGCTCCTTTTCACCCCGAGATTCATGGTGCTTGTTTATTACGACTTACCAGTATTTCCAGCCCTAATCTAAATACCAAACAAAAATACTCGCATCTCATATTATAATACCATTTTTGGGATCGCTCATGGTGTCCGTTAGATGACTAAACAAAGAGTTACTCCGTATGTTTTAAAAGGGTTGTCTTCGACAAGGTCGACTCATTTTGATACGATGGAGAATTAATTTCAAAGTACTTGTTCAATTATTCTCACTTTTGAACACCTGCTTGTTTAGAACAACAACATTGCAGAGTGCTTCAATGGGGCTGCTGCAAATTACGGAGCACTTGTGTTCACAACACAAAGAGGTTGTTTCTGAATATCTCAAGATGAAAATTGCGTAGAGAAGTGTATCCGAGCAACTGATACTTGACAATAAAAAGTAGGGCACCTATTTTAGCGAGTCATTTACTTTATTTCATCACGCTCCTCGTGTATAAAAGGGGTCGATTCCACAATACTCGATTGATGCTCACTACTGTGATATTGCACTAATAGCAGGTGTTTAATTAGGTGGTAGTATTATGGTTATTTATGGCAAATACTATTTGAGGCGGTTTTGGTGGCATTTCTCAAGATTTCAGCATTTCCTTCCCGTCTGTTTTATTTTGCGGTTTTAGAAGGTCAGCCAACAAGTCTTCCTCAACACCTAATAACAGAAGCCCAAAAGAAGGTCCAAGAGGAGCTAAGAAACAGAGTAATGAAAATCAAAGAGGAAGAAAAGAAGAAACCAAGGATGACGAAGCGGAGCCTAGGCACGTGTCGCACGTGTCGCTGTTATGACTTTTGTTAATTAGCGGGCTTTACAACTACTACTACTACTACTACTACTACTACTACTATTAGTAGTATTATTAGTATTATTATTATTATTATTATTATTATTTTTAAAATTTCTCCTTTCTATAGCTAATCTCTTGGTATTAATGTTAGATTGATGTGTATTTTGCATTGTTTGGCCAAACTTTGTTGAATTGTAGTAATCTCTTATCATTATTGATTATTTATTTGGCATAAGCTCTATAAAAATAAAAAGCTACATAACATGTGAGAAATAAGTATAAGGCTATCTTTCTCCTCACGCATCCGTAAGGATGTGATGTGTGATGTGTGATGTGTGATGTGAGATGGTCGTCCGCAAGGATGACTATTAGAAGATCAACCTAACTTACTTTTCTTATAAACATACGAAAGATAATCCTGGGAGGCAAAAGGCAACAACGGCCCCAAACTGAGAACCAACAAAGCACATACCCAAGCGCAAGCTTGAACTGCCGGTAGAACATAAGCTGCACACGCACTGAATGATAGGAACGTTTCGCCTGTCGTCTGATTAAGAGACTCGGTTACCATCAGTGGGATACAAGTCCACAATTCCAAATACCCATTTAAAGAAGCACAAGATGATAACCTGGAAAACTTGCTTATATAAGAACAAGCCATTCTCGCACTCTAATCAAAAACCGCCCCTTGTCCTTCTATATTTGGTAGGTTATCATGTGTTCCTTCCAGTGGTCTGCCACAAGATACCGTTCGTGGAAGCAGACCTCCCCGCTGGTTTTTGCTAGGACAACGGAAGTGCTTCTCGTGCCATACTGTCCCTATAAGAAGAGCTATTTAATTCTTAGAGAAACCTTAAAATGCGAATAAATCAAGTAATTAAGAAGACACTTACATTTGGAGTATTATCGATGTTGACGAAAATGGAACTCAGCTGATGCTCAAAATAAGGATTTAAAATTCCTGGGAGTGTTTCGTTCTTAGTTGTGTCGGTCATAAGCTTTTCGACTATTTCATGAACTTCCACTTCACTTTTGCCGTATGTTTCCATCATCTCCTTAAAGTTACCGAGAAGTCGTTCAGCCTGTTGAAGGTAATACAACCAGACACTAAACAAAAGTCAAACATTTTACAAATAGCATAGAAAATGATATTCGCAGGGTCTCATCGATTCTTCCTCATTATGTTTTTTATCAATTTATATGCATGGTTGAGATAAACGAAAAAAGAATATGTAACCAAATGGTTGAGACAGAGGAAGTAAGAACCAAGGCAAAACAAAAATATGGGACCCTTTTACCTTGGGCCAAAGTGTATCTAAACTAGCATTGGTTAAAACATGAGTCCCGGATGAAACGTGCAAGAAGGATGGTTTATTTTCTTTTGGCCTGTTCGTAACATACACCATGGATTTAGAATGGAGATCCGCAACCACCAAGTTGAATCCATTATACCGGTCAGCCTCCTGAATTATCTCTACGGCAAATTCAGTTGGACCCTTCTCGCTCTGTAAACAAGCAGTCCAATGGCAAATGAAAATTCGTTACAAAACCATAACTTGCAGACAGTGATTTATTGTTAAGGTAGCGGATACGCCTCTTGTTTCACGGGATTCTTGACAATTTTCAAAATACGTGAAGAGAAATTTGGAAAGTGTACTGAAAGCGTGGAGCAGAAGGAAGTTTACAATGGAATACTAACTGGAACATGAAAAGAGAACATACATCCAAGCACGAAAAGTTGATAAGCAGGCTTAGTTTGACACATGTTAACAGTCCAAGAAAGTTGGTGTTACCGATTTTATAAAAAGTTCGTACATGATCAACAAAGAGTCCTAAGTGAACTTCGTACCAGTGTCTGTTAAGAAAGCTGGAATTGTAGAATGGCAGATAAGCTGATTTAACTATTAGATAAGTACTAAACGACCACTTACTAAGTCAAGCATGTTCAGGAGTCTGTTGAGACACTGAATGACACTGAATGGACGAGGTCTTGCTTAGCTGTTGAGACAGAGGGAATGTGTACGATAGGTCGTAAATTAAATCCCCTCCTATTTGTAAGAATACTGAGCTTGCACATCTTGTACCCGCATACATCAAAATGACCGAAGAATTCATCACGTTTGATGTTACAGGGTAGGTTTCAAAATAAAGTACTACAGTCTACAGGTATATTCTAAATCATTGTTTTATCATACATTGACGATACAAAGATAGCAGATCTTCACCAATTTACAATGTGACAAAGTACAAAGTTGTTACATCATTCTAAGAAAATTCCGTATGAAAGAAAGCCTTTTTAGAAATCCAGCATACATACCAAACATCTGTCCCAAACAACTTTTGATTGCTTATCTAACTTGATCCTCAAATTTTTGAAAGTGGTCACTGGAAGACTATAAATCACACATCATGTAACCAAATTCCGATACTTCACAGTTTAGCACTACACCACAAACTTATGTGAGAGTCCCATGTATCATTCCAGCGCACTAAACCTATGATCGATTAGGCACACCTCCCAGCAATAGCATCAACTGAACATTTAAAATTATTATACTACCTCCCATTCAAACTAAAGTATCCACTTTTCAAAATCCTCCTCGCATATTACTTGTTATCGTAATTTGTTACAATACATTTGGTCTGGATGAGAGGGAGTATAATACTGAACAGAAATTTCCAATCCTTAGAACTAGGAAGTTCCAATTCACACCTATAGCCACAAATCTAAGTACCTTAACTGGGCCGTCTAATAATCCAGTAAAAAAATCAGACTTTGAATAAATTTTCATAAGCAAACAAGAAAAACTTGAAAAGAAAAAAGAGAAGAGAACTTTATGATCAAGTTACCTGCAAAAAACGAACAGGCAAGTCTCCTCTACTCTTAGCTTGAGGAAGTGAATCTTTTTCTCTAAAATTGGTAAGAAAAGAAACCCTTCCTTTTCTAGAACAAGCTAACCAAGTGCCACCACCAAGTTCATCTCTGCCACCCAATATTTCTCCTCCTTCCCACCACCCTGCTGGCGTTGTTGGCCTTCATTAATAACTCATTAGCAAAAATTGATAATGTTACGACTTTCAAGTTCAAGTTTTCGAACCGAATCATATATTTTAGCCCCACACGAAACACGTCTTAAACACAAGGCGTACACCTACCTACTAGTCACTTCATAATTGGATATATAAACTTAATCTACCATCAGTAAATACTCCGTATGATTTAAGGAGATTAAGGAAAAGATAAAAAATAAAAATACCTGGTGTGATATTCATCTCTGTTGAGGAGAAGAAGAAGTGGGTAAAGTGGGTGGGACTGCCATATGAACACGGCGATGCACATGATTGTTGCCTTGTGTTGAATTTAACAGAGTTTGTCTGATTGATGTTATTTTGGGGTTAAATGATGATAATTGGAGTCTCTGTGATTGTCATAACTCACAACTCTATTATCGTGTAGTCTTCTCTTATTTGTACTAGTTTTAACACTTGCAAAATTACAAGGGTTTGTTATTTAAAACGGTTAGATGAAATCTACTCCTTTCAATTCTCAATAAATTTTCGTTTTTCCAACTATGCAAATGAATTTGGACCACACAAACATATTATCCCACCCTACAATTAAATTTGGACAACACAAACACTTACCAAAAATAGAAATAAGAGAAGACTACAAGATATGCACCATTTAACATGAACCAATTGATAGGTTTCACTCTGTCACAATTACAAAATATGCAATGGTTCGGCCAACCAACCGACCCTCGTATAATGACCCCAACAAGTCTATTTAGTAGTACTATATTTGAAAACCAACCTTTCAACGGACCTGGTACAATACCGTTAATGCCTATTCGGACACTTTTTATGACCGAGGCTTAAGATCATAGCCCGAACATGTCTCATGCGATGATGGGTCATCTACCGAGTCAATTAGGGCTGAGCAAAATTATACGATACGGTTTTATTATACGTATCCGATACGCTATACGAATTTAATTATACGAATTTCCGGATATCCGATACGGTTATGTAAAAACCGTATCGGATAAGGATCGGCAAAATATGAAACCGGATATACGGTATCCGATACGGTTGCCTTTTTTCTAGAATAAAATATTAAAATATATACATAAATCACAAAATAACCAATATGTTGGTGATTAAACCTTATTAATATTAAACTTTATAAGTTATTTACTCTTATAGTTTTTTAAAACACTTTTAAGTTGCTAAAAAAAACCAACAATCACACATAGAAAAGAAAAAATATATATTAAATTACATAAGTGAAGCTGAAAACCGGATACCGGATATACGGTTTCCGGATATACGGAAAAACCGGATATACGGTTTCCGTATATACGGAAAAACCGTATCGGATAAGGATACTAAAAAAGGAGATTTAAAAAACCGGATATCCGATACGATTTTAGAAACCGTATCGGATATCCGGTTTTGGTCACCCCTAGAGTCAATGCCACCCCATACACAACCCGAACAACCCGTTGTAGAAGCATGGTTGACCGAACAAAAAATCTAGGCAATACGTAAAGGGGTAAATCCAGTGAAGCGTGGCAACATTGTATAAAAAATGCTAATAAATCAATCTGCAAATGTATATATTGTGATCGTGTATTTACTTGCGCTAGTAAAAGTGGTACCGGTCATCTACTTCGACACTCAGAAAGTTGTAAAGAACGTCTCAATCTACGACGGCATTCAATGGACCAATTCATGACTCACCTCGATAACCAATCGTACACTTATAATTATGATGAATATGCCGACCACTTCTCTAGAACGATTATTCATATGGAAAAACCGTTTACACTTGCTAAACACCTTGCTTTTAATAAATATGTTAAAAAAAAAAAACCTCCACATAGAACGAGTAGGAAGGTTGCAAGAAATATGGGTATGATATAATTTTTGACGAAACGACAAAACCTTATTCCGAGTTTGAAAAGACTAAATGTAAATTTAGTTAAGTGTTTCTGGCACCGATTATTCATATATATGCATTTCCACTCATTGGTCGGATGATAACTGGACTTTGCAAAAACGAATCACTAACTTGGCTGAATTAGAATATCCTCATAACGTCGTAAATAATGTAATTATCATGAATGGTAGTATTACTGAATTTGGGCTTGCATTTAAGATTTTAACTTGTACTTTTGATAATACATCTACCATGACTTCTGTTGCTAATATGTTAAAAACTAGTTTAAATAAAATTCTTTTAAATGGTCATTTGTTGCATGTTAGATGTGCATGTCATATTTTAAACTATGTGTTAAAGATGGTCTTAATGGCATTAAAAATTATCATGAGAGATTTAAAAATATTGTTATGCATTTTAATACGACAAGTTGGAGACGTCAACAATGGTGTGATTTTGTAAAGCAAACGGATATGATTGCATAATATTTCCCGAGGAAAATAACACTAGGTGGAATTCTATGTACATTATGTTGAGTGCTATAATACCCTATAAACAACCTCTTAGTGTTTTTTGGAACCGGGTTATCCCCGAGAACATGTTATTTGAAGAGGATTGGTAAAAAATATCATTGTATGTTGATTTATTAGGTGCTTTTAACAATGCAACTCTCTCCTTTTCACATGTACATAAACCTGCCGCTCCTTATTTTACTGGTAATATTATTCCTATTGCGCGACTTTTTAACGATTATCGTAATAACATTATCTTTAGCTGGTTTTTTCCACAAATGGAGACCAAATGGCTCAACCGCTCAAGTATTGATCCGACATTCCTTATGTTTATGTTTTTTTTCTATGATGTTAGACCTTAGGTCGAAATTTGAGGAAACTATACAATTAATTGGTGGTTATAAAAGTCTATTGGGTTTACCTTTTAACAAAGATGCATATAGAGAAGAAGTTAGAAGTGTTTTTTTCACTGTATATAACCATTATGAGTGTAGTTTTGGTAACTTCACTCGTGTTTCTTCTCATCCTAGTGGAGGTAGTAGTAGTTGTAGTAATTGGAGTAGTAGCAATAACAACAATAGTAGTAGTAGCAGTAACAGTAGTAGTAGTAGTAGTAGTAGTAGTAGTAGTAGTTGTAGTCATTGGAGTAGTAGCAATAGCAGCAATAGTAGTAGCAGTAACAGTAGTAGTAGTAGTAGTAGTAGTAGTAGTAGTGGTCATAGTTTTTTTAGGAGCGAGCTTAACCGCTCTTAAAGGTTTGATGAGTCAATTACAACCTAGTCGACAACAATCTACTACAACATCCAACTTGGCCGAGTATCAAATGTACATGAAGAGTTAGGAACGATAAACACCTAAGAGGGGAGGGGGTGAATTAGGTGTACCTTTTAAAATTTTTTCAATTACTTGGTTATGGATTAACACAAGTATGATTGTAAGGTTCACTTGAGGAACTTAATTGATTGTAAGTTCACAAGAGTTCCAGCAGGTCTAAGTAACA
>VHZZ01000273.1:225621-243148 GCA_009801015.1 Silene noctiflora
TTTGACATCTAACACAACCTCGTCATCTTCATTTGAGTCCAGCATTTTTGGATCACACGCCGACACGGTCAACGGTGTGTTTTGACCAACATAATAGACACGGCACGACAAAATTTGTTTCTAGTCCTACAACTCTTTTTATAAAGAAAATAAAATAAAATAAAAACATAAAGTCTATATGAAAATAAACATAAATAAAATTGTGTTCAAATTTCAAAGTAAAAATATTATACCTGCCAAATTAATATGTTTACACAACTTTTATATGGGGAAAGAAAGTACTCTTCAAATCTGTGAACTAAACTAATTAATAATAATAAAAAATCTCAATTTTTCTTCTTTTTGTTCGGTGCACCTGTTCACACTTCCTCTCCCACCCTTGAAAAATGTGAACTAAACTAATTAATAATAATAAAAACAAATGAATGTTCTTCTTCTCTCTACCCCCTGAAAACCCCATTTCCCGGCGACATCAAGCCCAGATCTAAGCTTCATAGTGGTCATATTTTAGTGAAGCCTTTAACCCTAATCGCCATGTAAGTTTCCTTCTCATCCGTGTCAGTGTCGTGTCTATCAAGGATGTGTCAGACACATGTCACATGTCGTGTCGACCACCGTGTCGTGTCCGAGCCACTGACCTGCCGTGTCGGAGTAACACAGCCTTGGACACCTTTAGGCGATTTGGCTTGTGCCTTGGTGCACCTCATGTGCCTTAGGCGCTCTTTTTCAAACTAATTAATATCAGCATCATCTTTTTTTGGTTATTGATTTGTAGAGACCAAACATGCAAGAGGTTTTCTTTCTAGTTTAAATCGCCAATTTGTCATGTAGCATATGAATCAAATGTCGATACTTTGTGGTGGATGATCTTTCTTTCCTGATAATCATTAATAATGGATGTTGTCAAAAATAGACTTAACTCTATGAGAGGTAACCTACAGCCAAACATGTTCAAAAGTATTCTTGAGGAGGTTTTCTGCCAAAAGTTGGAGGACTCTAATCTAGTCGGAGATTCTTTTCAAGTTTGAGGAACTAGAGAGGGATACTTATCTGCCCACAAGTCATGCATGTATCCTCTTCCTCCCCTGTTATATGCTCCATTGACATACACTTCCTCACTTGCGTGTCTGAAGAGTAATGTCCCACAATAAAGACTGAAATTGGGAGCTGAATGTCCTGTTTGTTAGTTTGTTTTTGTTATGCTCAGCTATGATATTTGTTATTGTGGTTTTGACCATTGCAAATCTAGAGGCAGATTTGGTTGTTGAGTTTAATTTCGCTACAGTTCATGAACTAAATAGCTGAGTCGTTATGTTGTTTTTCCTGACTGAGTGGTCAAAATAATTATTTCTGAAATATCTTTCTATTATTTCTGTATTTTAAGTCTTGTCTTTCTCGGTCTCCATTTATGGATTACAGGATTGTGGGTATGGCAGGCATTGGTGAATCTTTATTACTCGTGTCTTTCTGCTGCCTATGCACGTTCTTGACTGCTGTGTCATTGAGTGCAATTGCAACAAACGGTGCAATGAAGGTAAGACAAACACTTTATAAATATGATGTGAATTTTTTTTTTAAGAAATGATACCAGCTCTAGAAATCAAATATGTTTTTTTTGAACCTGTGCCTTTATTTAGCATGTGTGACACAGAAGACATGACTCAAAATTTAGTATAGGTGTGGTGTGGTGGTGTTGTATGGTTGGAGTTAGTGACCACAAGTTATTTTTGGAGATAAGTGACGTTTCATAGTTTTCCAGTCATGAAATTAAACCTGTATCTAAAAGTGTTCAACATAATGTGATGACTGAAGAGAAGAGAAGCAATGAATTGATGTTCAACATGATGTGCGTCGAGGATTGCTATCAATTTCAATTTTTGACTTTTGAGGTTTGAGTGGAGTCAAGTGTTGCATTCAGAGCAGCATTTTTAGTTATTTTCAGGTTGGAATTGCTCGGGCACATGGATTTCTCGATATTGTATTTTCCCTTGATGTCACTCTAATATACTATTTTATGAACCCTTGAAATAGAAAGGCGCGTAATATGGTAGTGAGTGTTGGGTGGTAAAACATGGACATGTACAAAAGATGAGGGTAGCTGAGATGTGTATGTTTTGCTGGATGTGTGGCCATACAAGAAATGATAGTTTGAGGAACAAGGTGGTCCAGAAGAAAGTAGGTGTTGCGTGAGCTGAAGATTAGATGAGGGAAAACCATTTAAGGTGGTTTGGCCATTTGCGGCGGTGCTCTGGAGGCAACAATGAGGAGAATTAATAGACGGGGAATGGATAATATTGTTAGTAGAAAGAGAAGACCGAAACAAACACGGATAAGGGTGATTCAAAGTTATATGAATGTTTTGGGAATTAGTGGGAGTATGGTGAGTTAGAGGACATTGTGGAGAGAAAGAATTCATGTTAAAGATTTAGTTTGAGTTTTAGATGGTTTTTTTTAATTATTATTATTATTATTATTATTATTATTATTAAATGACTTGGGCCTTGTTTGGATGAGGGGATTTGGGGGGAAAGGAAGGTGAAAGAGAGGGAGGTATACAAAATTCCTTGTATGCATAACAAAAGGGGTAGGAGGGAATGGAGATGGAGAGTTTTGGAGTTATCCATTTTCCCTCCTCTAAGCCTAGTCGAAATCCTTCCACGATAGGAAAGATTTCTAGGAAAAACTCATCCTCTCCATGGAATGGGGTGTGGGTGTTTGGATACATTTTCCCTCAAGTCTTTCCGGGGATTTTAATCTGCCTTGGAGGAGGGAAAATTGATCCCTCCAAATTCCTCCCCCTCGGTTTTCCTCCACCCTTATATTGTTCATGGGTCATTTGGAGACTTAGTAATGATAATGATGATGGAAATATTTTGGGGATTACTCATACACAACGGCTTAATGTTAAAGACAAACTGCACACATGTATGTGGTACTGGGTTTGAGCCTTTGACAATGATAAAATTGCACATCGCCTTTCTTGCATCTCCAAGGCTGCTTTTTCGTCTAGAACTAGTAAAAAAAGGGCAGCCCGATGCACGATGGCGTCCCCGCTAGGCGAGGGTCCGGGGAAGGGTCCCACCACAAGGGTGTAATTGGGGCAAACCTTCCCTTGCCATTTTGGCAAGAGGCTGCTCCAAGGACTTGAACTTGTGACCTCACGGTCACAAAGCAACACCTTAACCGGTGCACCAAGGCCCCCCAATCAGAACTAGTATTAATTATTTTTTATTAATGAGTTTAAATGGATTTATTGTTGTTGTAATTTTGTCGTATTCTCAGTTCTATAAAAGAGCTATGTTGGCCTTCGTATAGATGAGGGGATGAAAGTTCTGTCAAGGTCCACATGTTGGGTTATTATTGGTTCTGAATGGAGAGAAATTCTGTGGAGGACCACATGTTGGCTATTGTTGGTGTTCTGATTGGGGAGGAGTGTCTAAAATCTAAATACCTTTTAATAAAAATCAAGTTGCGAGTTTTGTGGATTAAGCTGTCTTGCTTCTCCGTGCTGCCACTGTCGGCCCCTTTATTTTTTGGTCTTTTTTGTAAAACACGCGCGCTCTTGATTTACACCTGTTCTGCTAAATTACAATCATGAAGCTAAATCTGATCTTAACTTTTAACTGAATGCCCTTATTTGCATCAAATAACCATTTATTTATAATCAAGGATAGAGCATAGGTAAACTCTAGCTGTGAGTCTATAATATATAAATCTAAATCTTAACTTGAAGTTGGTATTGTGTAATACATTTTTAACCGACTGGCCATATGCATCAGACAACTTTTTTACTAAGAACATAGGATACAGAAGTAAATTCTAGTTTTGGGTCTGTAATATACAGTATAAGTCTAGTTTGACCTTTAGAAACTTGTTAATTTCAATGTCACCGCTTTAGTAGATTAGGTTTTCATGCCCTGTAGGCTGCATCGAACCGTTTGTCTTTTGCAATCATGGTATTGAATATTGGCTATTACACAACATATCCTCTGTTACACGAGGATTTGATCTAACTGCGTTCACGTTTACCATTATATCAAGTGTTGCCAAAAGTTGCAGATTCTAACAGACATGACACAACTGATATTTTTCTGATACAACAAGGCTATACCCAATACTTGACCTATATTGTATGATACTATGATCGATACTAAAATGAGCTGCGATAAATCACGACTTTGGACCCGCCAGCGCATCCTGAAGCAATACTGTAAATACATGATTCACGACCTTTACGCTATCAATACCACGATTTGTTACCATATTTTCCTTTATCGGTATCAATACCACGATTTGTTACCATATTGTAAGTGTAGTTTGAAATTATAGACATTTGCCTCTAGCCATATATTGATTCCATGATGAAGATTTGGCCTTCAATTGCGTAAATTTGGCAGTTTACATTCAAAATATTTTTATGTTGCATCGTATAGGGAGGAGGACCATATTATCTCATTGGCCGCGCTCTTGGTCCAGAAGTTGGTGTCAGCATAGGTCTATGCTTCTTTCTAGGAACTGCAGTAGCTGGAGCTCTGTGAGTGTATGCCTTGTTTATTTTATGTTGATGAATCTTTTGTTTAAACGATATTGCTGCAATTGAGATCATGTAATTTTAAGGTCTGGCTTATTTTCTACTATCTACTCATTACAGCTATGTATTGGGTGCTGTGGAAACATTCCTTAGTGCTGTGCCACATGCTGGTATCTTTACAGGTAATGGTTATATGTGTTATGTGCTAGTTTCATGTCTTCAGCAACTGTTGTGTGTGAAATGTAGTCCTTTGTTTATTCATTTTGTTTCTTATGGGGCTCTGTTTCCATTTCCAATGTGGGCAAAGATTCAATGCAATTTTCGGTAGCAGTCATTCGGAAATAGCCTCATTGGATCTTTGGGTTGTTGAAACGGGGCTTGTGCCAAAATAACCATTTGATTCAAACTTTTTACCAAAACAATCATTTTATAATTATATTTTCCAAACTAACCATGTTTAATACAATTTAATAGTTTACTTTCACCAAACCACATATTTTAATAAGAACCCAAAAAACCAATTAAATTACTCCGTACAAAACAAGGTTATACTTTCAAGATAACGATATATTAATATTCCTCTAATCATGTCATGAAGGAATCCTATTCATTTTACTTAACCTAATTCATATTAGATATTTTTCTCTTATCTATACATAATGCTAATTAACAATAAGCAATTGTGATTATGCATATTACAATTACACTTTTTGATGACGGTGTTCTATCCATTTTTATCATACTCCATAATTTACAATGAATATTTTGCAGAATGTTTGTGTACTGTGAGTTTGTGGCCTATAAGTATGTTTCATCAGAGTGTGATCATTACGTAAACTTTGATTTTTAAGTATGATTGTGGGTTGGTTTTTCTTGGTTCTTATTAACGGTTTCAAGTAAATGTCTGAAATATCTTAGACATGGTTAGTTTGGATGATACTGTTGTAAAATGGTTGTTCTGGTAAATCATTTGAAGCTAATAGCTTTATCCCTGTATTAACAAAACATAAAAGCTACTTCCAAATGGCCAAAATGAAAATTAGTGTGATAACTGATAATTGCATCAAATAACGAGCCATTTTTACTTTATCCTAGCTTAGTCCCGAGCCAAATAATACATAGTTTTTGACGCCATCAGGAATGAAAAAATGGGAATGAATGTATGGATAAAGATCTGATTCATTTGCTAGTTGACTCTTTGAAAAAGTACTATATATAGTAAAGTATTTGGGTATATGATTTCCTTTGCATGAGAATCTCTCTCTTAATAAAGGGTGTCGTAAGGAGGGTTCACTTTCTTTATAATTTTACGTGTTCATGTAAAAAAGATTTATTGTGGTTATGTCTTCCACAATTTGTCAATTTGATACCAACTTTAACTCTATCCAAACTGTTATTGTGTTTGTTATCTATCCTATTATACTGTCATGTATTCCCTCCATCCCATTTATGTTGTAAACATTTGACTTTAGTGGTCAAAAGATGCCAACTTTAACTGCTATTCTCTCCCAACATACAAAGAGTACTAATGTTTAGAAAAGAGAATATAAAAATGAGTTTTTTTGTCAAAAACTACCTAATATTTACCTCATTTTCATAAATACTACCTAAAGTTTTTAATTTTGCGAGAAACTACCTAATATTTTTTAATTTTTGTCGAACACTACCAAATTGAAATTGCCGATCAAATTAGACAAAATTCTAACTCGAAAACATTATTTTTGGCATATTACATACACCATTTAGTATACTTAACCACTGCCAACTGTTTTGTTTAGCTACTAACTTAGTTACTTCAATTTTTTTACTACAATTTTGACTAGTTTGGCTGAGATTGTGGCTAATTTGGACGAAATGATGACTAATTTGATTGGCATTTTGATTTATTTGTCGGAAATTTATTTAATTTAGCAAAAAGATTGTCGAATTTGCTCATTAATTTAAATTTGGTAGTGTTCGACAAAAGGTATAAAATATTAGGTAGTTTCTAGCCAAATTAAAAATTTTAGGTAGTATTTATGAAAATGAGGTAAATACTAGGTAGTTTTTGACAAAAATCTCTATGAAAATAGTAGTTTTCATAACCAATTGAGACATATTTTACAGTGTAAACGATTCTGGGTTCAAATATGTTATCTTTTTCTACTAAAATTTATTTAATAGATCGTTGTCCTTTCAATTTTTGTGGTCTCAGAAAGTTTTATAAGATGTGCATGTGGAGGGTTTTATAACATCTTGCTGAATTGTATCATCTTTTGGGTTTTTGTTGTCATGCGCAGAGACCATTACGCCGGTCAATGGTACAACAGTCGGTCCCATTCACCAAACGAGTGTGCATGATCTTCAGATATATGGGATTGTGGTGACTATCATTCTCTGTTTCATTGTGTTCGGTGGTGTAAAGATGATTAATCGGGTCGCCCCTGCTTTCCTCATACCAGTTCTGTTCTCAGTGATCTGCATCTTTCTTGGAGTCTTCGTGTCTGGAAAAGACAAGCCCAGTGGTGATATATCTTCTGCCTCTCATTATTTTTTCAGATAAATGAATTCTTTTACCATAGCTGGACTTATGATGGGACACTATTAAGTGGGAGTGTGGGACAATCAATCCTGTTTTGTTATCAAATTTAAGGACAAAATTCAATTTGAGAGCCCTGCTGGTTGTGCTGCCCTGATCACACAACGTTGGGAGCCTGGGTTCATTTGACCGCCTACTATTCTATAAACTTTGAGAATTATCTTGTTGCCATCATAATGAAATCTAGGATGGGAAGGACAGGGTACATGAGATACCAATTCCACTTATGGGTTTGGCCTCTATTACATGAAATCCAAGTACTTCTGAATTTCTATCTATCTATCTATATATGTTATGTAACATATACCCCTTTCTAGTATGCAACACTAGAAGCTTGTAAACAATGTATGAAGCACTTGTAATTCACTAAGATCTCAGACCTGCTTTTTGGCCGGGTAACTATGTTCTGGAATGCAAGTATCTATCTAACAGTGGACCTCTGATACCCAATGAAACACTCACTTCTTTCTAGAAATATCGAATTCTGGCTGTTTCAACTTTACAAAGTAGGCTATGAATTGAATAAAGGGAGAAAATCAGTATCTCCCGTGATATCATACCCTTGGTTTGATAATTAGTTTATGGATTACTTGTGTCAGTATTCTGAGTTGTCAAACTCGCAACCGATTGCACGAGTTTTGTTTAAAAAATTTCTAGCACAATTGGATGTTATGTGCCTTAATTATAGATGTAACATGTGCATTTTTTATTTTGATCCTGTATATTAGTTAGATAATTATCGATAGTCTTAGAATCTTCACTACATGTTACATGACTCACATACACAAGCATGGTTTTGGCTGTATAATTGATAAACTTATATTTGTTAAAATAGTGATTTTTGTTGGTCTTAATGTGTTTAGGTGCATGTATTGCTCTGCTTCTTTGTGTGGTGGATCTGTGCATGCACCTAAGGGCTTCTCTTCTTAAAAAGCATGTGTGAACTACTTTTGTCTCAAATTTAACTCTTTCATTTCTTCCCTGCTGTTATTTGCTTCACACAGAAGAAATTACGGGCTTCTCTTCTTAAAAAGCATGTGTGAACTACTTTTGTCTCAAATTTAACTCTTTCATTTCTTCCCTGCTGTTATTTGCTTCACGCAGAAGGAATTACGGGCTTGAGTTTATCGACATTCAAAGATAACTGGAGTTCTGCATACCAAATGACTAATGAAGCTGGCAGACCGGATCCTAATGGATCAGTATACTGGAACTTCAAGTAAGCCTTTGCTGCATAGCCTTTTTTTTTCTTTTTTTTTTTCCTTTTTTTTTTTTTTTTGTGTTGTGCATCACCCCTAAGAGAATTTGCCTATGAGTAAATCCTGATCAGCGTGACTTGATCGGATGCTCTGTTCTGACTTTGATTTGTGTGATTAAGATTTAAGATGCTACATATTGTCTGTGTAAGACATGTGTTCTTTCTGGCAGACTGGAACAATCTGAAATATGACCTTGTGATTACATTGTGATTCATGTATATACACTATAGGAGGCAACTGCGCAAAATTTCAGCCAATTTACACTTTCCATGCTCAGATTTGATATTGTACGTGGTTGTCTTCTGTTATTTGATGGTGGCGAGTGGGTTATGACTTGTTGGTGTTGTGCTTATTATGAGGTTGTGGTAGATCGAGAGACTTTACGGCCAGAGAGATAAAAGCTTTTCCTGGGGGTTCTATTGGTTTGGTTTGACAAAGAGGATGGTTGGAGTCGTGGGGTGAGGGATGGGAGGCTGCCAGGGATGAGGGCTGGTGGTGGGTGATGGAAGATAAGAGTAAACATGGGACTGAGGTGGGGAGTGTCCAACCATGTTATTAAATTTTTTTCATAATAGGTCTCCTTGGCATAATTTTGGCTATTGCATCATAAATGCAGCCGGCTGTGTTACTCAGACACGCCGACACGTGTCGGACACGGAATTCCTGAATTTGTAGGACATGCCGACCCGGTCAATGGTGTGTCTTGACCAACATAATAGACACGACACGACACGGCAAATTTTGTTTCTAGTCCTACAACTCTTTTTATAAATAAAATAAAATAAAATAAAAAACATAAAGTTTGTTTGAAAATAAACATAAATAAAATTGTGTTCAAATTTCAAAGTAAAAATATTATACCTGCCAAATTAATATGTTTACACAACTTGTATATGGGGAAAGAAAGTACTCTTCAAATCTGTGAACTAAACTAATTAATAATAATAAAAAATCTCAACTTTTCTTCTTTTTGTTCGGTGCACCAGTTCACACTTCTTCTCCCACCCTTGAAAACTGTGAACTAAACTAATTAATAATAATAAAAACAAATGAATGTTTTTCTTCTTCTCTCTACCCCCTTGTAAACCCCATTTCCCTGTCACATCAAGCCCAGATCTAAGCTTCATAGTGGTCATATTTCAGTGAAGCCTTTAACCCTAATCGCCATGTAAGTTTCCTTCTCATCAGTGTCAGTGTCGTGTCTATCAAGGATGTGTCAGGCACGTGTCACATGTCGTGTCGACCACCGTGTCATGTCCGACATGCGACACGCCACTGACCTGCCGTGTCGGAGCAACACAGGCGGCCGGGCATGACTTTTGTGGTCTAACCTCATGAAATGAGGCCAATATTGCCTCAAATACCGGCAATGCCTTTGCTGTGATCTTCGAAGCCTTCACAAAACAGTCATGTTTCAGTGTCGTGGCCTTGATTTAATACCCTCGATGGCTAAATTTTAGGTGTGCTTTGTTTACCAAAAATGAAACTCAGATAACGACACAAAAAGGAAATTTAAAGGAACTATGTGAAAGTGACAAAAAGGGAATTACACAACCAAATGGGAGTATGGGAAGCGGGGCAGAGGAAGTATAAAGAATAAGGGTTGTGGTGTTGATAACTATGCTGGTTTGCAGAAGGTCCACACCATAGGAGTTTAGAAATGTAGACGTAGTTGTGAGTTGTGGCTAATATTTGCATTTTCTATTACCCCTCAATGGGGATCTGTTTGCTATGCGGTCATTAAATCATCAACTGCTCTTGGTCACTTTGTGCTTTGTTTTGTTTCCAAATATCAATGGCAAAGGCATTGTTTCTATTAAATACAATTAAAATTTTGTTGGAACTTCTTGCAGTGCATTGGTTGGCCTTTTCTTTCCTGCTGTGACGGGTATCATGGCTGGTTCAAATCGGTCTGCGTCATTGAAAGATACTCAACGTTCTATCCCTATTGGAACCTTGGCATCGCAACTCACAACTTCTGCTCTGTATTTCGTTTCAGTTTTAATATTTGGTGCTTTTGCTACCAGGGAGAAGCTGCTATCTGACAGGTATTTTCTTACAATTTTTCACACTTTTAGTTTTGCTACAGTTCTTCAGGTGAAGAATAATTATGGCTTCAAACAATGCGTCGAGATAATAGTTTTTGATGCCTGGGTAACTTCTTTATGCTGTTGTAATGCTTTGAGAGCATACTCAAATGCAATTATTATTGTCTTCTGACTTTCTGAGGAGTCGTTTGGTTGCCTCTACAATTCTTGGTAAGTGGAGAATCCCATGAATTGGCATTTTATAAAATTGTTTGGTTGCCCAAAATGGAGGAATTTAAGTTCCTCCAAGAATTACACTTCCCACATCATGTGGGAAGTTGCTTACCCACTTCCCCCTTGGTCATTCTAACTTCCCACATACTTGTATTACAGCCACACACATTTTAACCAATTCCCATGATGTAGGAGTTAAATTCATGTGAATTTGATCCTTCCTACATGATTCACTTCCTATATGAATCAAACAACTCCTATGTCTCTCTTATGAATTGTAGTGTGTAAAGAAGAATAAAGAGTAACTCTTATGGAACAACGTCGACAATAACAAAAACAATAGAGCCTTTATCCCGTCCTGGTATGGGGTTGACTAAAATGAATCATCATTTGAAACTATCAATGCCAAATAAAGTAATAAATGAAAATTAACAAATGTTAAAAAAGGAATGTAAAACACGATAAATAGTTAATAAGCAAATACTAAGAAAGTCAGAAAAATATAAAAAAATTACCCCCCTCCCTCACCCCCCATTTTTCTATTTTCCCCAATTGCTTTTTTAAGGTCAAAGTTACCAAAATTTGACCATTAATATGTTGGAATATAAAAAACATTAATGCATAAAACTAAAATATTTTGAATTTTTTTTATTAAGGCATGTTTTAAAAAATATTATTTTGGGCAGAAATAGTACTCCCGCCAATTCATTTTGTTCCTCCCATATTCCTTTTTGGGACACATCTTTTTGTTCATCCCATTTCATTTCTTTCCTATTTGGGTTAAGTTTATTGGACAAAATGACATTATTATTCTTACTAAGCCCAACATTAATATTCATAGTAGACCATTAACATCTGACCCTAACTAAAACCACCACCCTTTCCCCTCCCACCATCAGTCATCACCAACAACCTTTCCTCCTTCCCACACCAGCCGTACCACTCAAACCACTAGCCCGACTTACTGGCTCCACTACCATCCTCGCTGTCCGACCTAAAAAATGACCGACACACCACCTGGAATCTCTCCTCTTCGTAGATCTTATCGTCTTTTCTTCTCAAATTTAACCCATTCATCTACCCTCCATGTGGGGTCACACAATGAGGTTTAGCTGTGGGTTGTTCTGGGTGGTGGGATAAAGGAGTTTGGTTGGTCGATATGGCCTATGTGGGTTTCGAGGTAGGTCGATATGGCTGAGTGGGCCGGTTTGAGGGCTGGTCGATGATGTGGGACCGGGCTTGAGGGTGGTGCTTATGGTGAAGTTTTGTGATAAACGACAACTAGATTGGTGGCTGGGAGGGAGTGGTGCGATGGGTAGCTGGAAGTTTCTGTCTCTGGCAGTGGCGATGGGTATGGCGGTGGTAGGGTGGTATGGTGAGAGTGGTTGGATGTTATGGTGAGTGGCGGTGGTGGTTGGATGGCAGTACTTCAGGATGGCTGTATTTTTTTGGTTAATTACCTTTTGCTAATGAGGGTTTCTATTAATTGTGTCAACTTGCCATATACATAAGAGTATTATATTGATTTGTCTTAGGAAACATGTATAAGCATAATATGGTCAAAGTTGCGTCTTGAAGACAACAAATAGGAAGAAAATATAAAAACGGAGGGAGTGCATGTTTACCTTTTTCTGCTGGAAAGAAATGAGAAAAAAAGGAATAATAATAATAATAGTAAATAATTAAATAAATGAAATAATTTACAAGTATAAACAAAAATAACTTGGAATAAATAAAAGTTAATTTTGAATTTATGGAATGATGATAATTATATGAGAGATTAAAGTGAACATAGCAACACAAAAAGAAAACAAATTCTTTTCCTCTAGTCTTCTCGATGCTGCTATTTCCCCCCAGATGTCAAGCCTTCTATTTGGTCATTTGGTGTCTCACATGATTTTAGAGTGACTGAGTGGAGAAAATGTTACTCGGGATGAAAGGTTTCCCATATTCGTTAATGTTATAGTCTATGATCTTCTATGACATTCTGTTCTTACTACGTGAAAGTGTTGGATGTGCTGGATCTGACTTCTCATTAGGGAGGGAATGGTTGATTTATTCCCGTTATCCTTTGCAGTGTCAATCTACAAATGTGTTTGATTATCTTTCTCCATGCTGTAGCGGTCACCTTATTATTTAATTGGAGTTTGTATTTCCAGACTTTATACTGTGTGTCAGTGCCAATCTGTAGCCATGGTTCTACTTCCTATGTTAATAGAATTTGTTTCAACCTCCTCTATTAGTTTCTGAGCCTATACTAATCTTCATGATGCATTTTGGTTTTGTTATGCAGATTACTTACGGCAACAGTTGCATGGCCTTTTCCAGTAATAATTTATGTGGGAATTATTCTTTCAACTTTAGGTGCCGCGCTTCAGAGTTTGACTGGTGCACCACGCTTATTAGCAGCAATAGCAAATGATGATATTCTTCCTGTTCTCAGTTATTTCAAAGTAGCCGATGGGAGTGAGCCTCATGTTGCCACCTTTTTCACCGCCTTCATTTGTCTTGGATGCGTTGTTATTGGGAATCTAGATCTTATATCTCCTACGATAACTATGTTCTATCTGCTATGTTATGCGGGTGTAAATTTATCATGCTTCCTTTTAGACCTTTTAGACGCACCTAGCTGGCGTCCTCGGTGGAAATTTCACCATTGGAGTCTCTCACTGCTTGGAGCATCCATTTGCATAGGTACAATGGTTATTCAATTTTGTCAACTCATGACATGACGATCTCTCTTTATAATTCCCCCTTGTAAGGATGGTAATGATGACCTTGTAAGAAAAGCACCTAGGTGATAGGTCCTACTATTGTTATGGGAAGCCTTAAATAAAAAATCACGGAGTTCATATTGTAATTGATTATAGTTATTGTTCTCTGTTTTCTTTCCTACCTTCTGGGTTGGTTTGTGTGTGAGGGTGGGGAGACGTTTGTTTTTATTTTTTTTACAATATTGCGTGACTGGTAAACTAAATACTGGAAGTGAAACTGAGCTGCCTTGGGCCTATTTGTAACAGACAGGTTCTTCTTGTGAGAAGGGGCTAGTTGTTTGTATACTTGAGAATCTCAAATATTCATATGAGACTGTTTTATGACAAAGACAATCAAGATCCCAACTCATATAATAGTGTAGTTATGCTTGTGTGTAGGTTTTTGTGAGCTAATGAGTATGTGTGGGTAGGCATTAAAGTTAAATAAATTGGTCACAAATTATTAATATCTTATCATCTATGTGGAGACTAATTGACCTAATTGAACTAAGAGTAGTCATTCTAAAAGTTAGTTTGTACCGTACATTCATTGATTGTGTTCATTAACTTCTACTGCAGTGATTATGTTCTTAATCTCTTGGTCATTCACCGTCATCTCACTTGCACTTGCGTGCCTCATCTACAAATATGTGTGCATTAAAGGAAAGGCTGGAGATTGGGGTGACGGTTTCAAGAGTGCTTATTTCCAACTTGCTCTTCGCAGTCTCCGTTCGCTTGGAGGTATCATACATATTATTTAATTAGTGCTCAATGTACCTGTTTTTACTGCTGCATTTCGAAATTTAAGCGAGTGTTAAGCAAACGGAGAAGGACCATATGGCTAGAATTGTGGCATGCGAACATTTACTATTTACTTTTTCAATATTTACATGTTAGAAACCCGCTCAATCATATCTAGATCAACATATGCCAAGGGCACGGATAAACGCGAATACTTATGCGTTGATTTCTTTACATTGATTGTTATTACTGACAACGGTCGAAACCATTAATTTGATTCTTATGCTTGTCCATGTTTTTGAGAGGCTAGTCTCCTAAGAGACAGTTTGACATGTTAAACATGTCATACCTATTTATCCATTAGGTCGACTCAGATCCAACTAATATAGCCATATATGGACTGCTCTCCCACAAAATTTGTCTGGGACAGTCTAGTTTGTGAATTAGTGATTTATGAGTAGAGACATATAATTTGATTAATCACTGCAGAGATTGATCTACAATGCTTTGTATCTTTCCAATTGGTTTCCCTCGCTAAATTTTATTGGAATTTCAGCAAACCAGGTGCACCCAAAGAACTGGTATCCTATTCCGCTTATATTTTGCCGGCCATGGGGAAAGCTTCCGGAGAATGTGCCATGTCACCCAAAACTTGCTGATTTTGCAAATTGCATGAAGAAGAAAGGTCGAGGAATGTCCATCTTCGTGTCAATCCTTGACGGGGACTACCATGAATGCGCTGAAGATGCTAAAACTGCCTGCCAACAACTGAGTGCATATATTGAATACAAACAATGTGAAGGTGTTGCAGAGGTAATGGTTGCTCCTGACATGTCTTCCGGATTCCGTGGCATCATCCAGACCATGGGCCTTGGTAATCTCAAACCTAACATAGTGGTTATGAGGTACCCTGAAATTTGGCGGCGTGAAAACTTGACGGAGATACCCTCCACCTTTGTCGGAATAATAAATGACTGCATTGTAGCCAACAAAGCAGTTGTCATTGTCAAGGGGCTTGAGGAATGGCCCAATATGTATCAGCGTCAATTTGGCACAATCGATCTCTATTGGATCGTCAGAGATGGGGGTCTGATGCTGCTTCTCTCACAGCTTCTTCTAACCAAGGAGAGTTTTGAGAATTGCAAGATTCAGGTCTTCTGTATTGCTGAAGAGGAAACAGATGCTGAAGGTCTAAAAGCCGACGTAAAGAAGTTCCTCTATGATCTGCGTATGCAGGCGGAAGTCATCGTCATTACGATCAAAACCTGGGATGCGCAAGATGGTGGCTCCTCACATGATGAGTCGCTTGAGGCATTTACCGCAGCTCAGCACCGAGTGTCGGATTACCTGGGAAAGATGAAGGAAGCCTCAGAAAGGGAAGGAACCCCTTTGATGGCAGACGGGAAGAACGTAACTGTGAACGAGCAACAGGTTGACAAGTTTCTTTATACAACCTTAAAGTTGAACTCGACGATACTAAGATACTCGAGGATGGCTGCTGTTGTACTTGTTAGTCTACCTCCTCCACCAGTCCAACATCCGTCTTATTTTTACATGGAGTACTTGGATTTGTTGGTTGAAAATATTCCAAGGCTTTTAATCGTAAGAGGGTACAGAAAAGATGTTGTCACATTATTCACGTAGCTTTGCGTTCCCTTGGATCAGGATCTTTACAGTGTACTTTCAATAGCCATCATAGTTATTGATTTGTTGATATATCTTTGTACCGTTAAGTTTTGTTGATATCTTTGTACCGTCACAATTTTGTTGATCATGTTACGAGGAAATTCTTACTTCTCCTGTGCTATGCCCTTTCCAGAATTCACCAGTAAAATCTTTTGGCAAAGATGTAGTTCTCCAGTCAGTGAAAACTCTCATCAACCACATGGAGCACAAACCAATATATAGGCGCAGTTGAAATGACCATTTACTTGAATTGCTTGCAGATTATATGTTGTAGGATCAGTTGAGTTTGTTATTAATTCAGTTGTAGAGTTGTTAAAGTCGGTTAGAGGTTTGGTGGCAGTTGGTTGTCATTAATTGGCTAGTTATATAAATGCCGGAATTAGAGTACAAGAACTGCTGTATTGTAACATTGATATTAGAGTACAACCCATTCATTCAATCATAATACCAATTTTACATTTCTCATTTTATATCTCTACTTCTCTCTCTACATTTATCTCTAATTTCTCAATAATTCACAAGGTTGAGCTTGGCTCCATTGTAATTAATTGTCGAATTAGACTACAAGAACTGCTGTATTGTAACATTGATATTAGCTTGGAACATCCTGGTGCCAAAAACAAGAACCAATAAGAGACAGCATGGACGATCAAATTACGGGTTTGCAATCTCAACTAGTTTTACGCATGTGCAAAAAATGCACGGGTTTAATTTTAATAAATTGAAAAATTAATAAGAAGGTGAATATATTTAATAAAAATATGATCTTAGTATTACAGTTATACTGATGTAAAAAGTAAAGAAATTTATACGCTTAACTTAGACGTAAGTAAAAACAACGTATTCGCTCGACATTATAAAAATACAGAAATACTTAGTTTTTTAAATAACGAATTATATTTTTTTTTTCTTTTATGAATGGGCTTGTCGATATTTTATTTGTTATTATTCATTCGGTTTGTTATTTTTTAATTTTTTCAATTTATTAGTTTAAAACATATTAATTTGTAGTTGTTGAACATATAAATTTTTGTATAGATTTTCATTTTTTTTGTGTGTTTTCTTTTTTAGAATAAATTTTATGTAAATAAACTTTTTTTTATCATAAACTTAACATATGAATATGAATATTCTGAAATTTGAAGTTTGTAAAAAAAAAGCAAATGAAATCGGAGGAGAGGGAGTTTAATTGGAAAAAATGATCATGGGGTCCATTTACCCTAAAATCAAGCCGCCAAAGGGAAGCATCTAAATGCTTTGACTTTTATAGATAGGGGATTAGCAGCGCAATCGCAACATACACAGAAATTAGAGACACACATTTCCCAGATGATGACAATAATGCAGGGTATTCAAACTTCTTTGGGCGAAAGACCATCTTCTTCTGCAGAAAGACACCCAAATTCAGACACGAATACTCCCGGACCTTTAGGGTATACTCCTAAGCTTGAATTTCCAATTTTTGATGGTTAGGAAATGTGTCAGATATTTCTCTTTGTGTCAAATTCTTGATGACCAAAAGGTCGATTTACTTCCATGAATATGATTGGTGATAGGTCTATCGCACATCTAGCAAAAATAAAGTCCCTAGACTGGACAACAAATTAATGTAGTAAGTAGGGGTGATATAAGGATTTATCGTCAACTCCCAATCAAACAAATAACCGAACAACCTAACTAAGTAGTCGGGAATTAGGGTATCGAATCCACGAGGATGG
>VHZZ01000274.1:82903-101959 GCA_009801015.1 Silene noctiflora
CTATATTAAAATAAAATAAAAAATGTGCTTTCAACCACAGTTTGACACGTCAGCTATGTAGTTGTTCGTTTAATAGATAGGATCCCCTTATATTAAAAGAATAAGAAAATTGAAATTTTTTTCACCTAAATGCTTTTAGCTAGAATTTAGGACTAACTTCATATAAATTTGTACTAGACCTTTTATATGACCTTGATATGTCACAATATCTTATCAAATACTGCAATTTTTATAATTGAGCTAAATATATTTTATTCAATATTATCTCACTAGTCCAATATATGTATCTAAAATGTCGTAAAAATTAATAAAACATATGCAGATTTTACTCATATTATTAAAATTAGTTTGTATTTTTCACCTTTTTATTTTTTATATTTGTTACCGCGTTTAAATTTTTACTCCGAATATTGTAACAAAAATTAAAAAAATGGTTATATGTTTCATCAGAGGCTTTTAAAAGCTTAAAAATAGCATAACTTTATGTAATTAAATTGACAATCTTATTTTTTTTATCATAAACTTATTTAACAAAAATAGGAATCAATTACATGGTCAATTTTATTCAGAGTAAAAATATAAAATTCGCTCTATTTTAATTCTTAGTATTACACATTAATAACAATTGTAAATAATTTAAAATAAAATTCAAAGTTCATTTATATATTATTATTATTAGTTCTAATTGTCAAGTTCTCCATACATAACAATCTAAAATATCGTACATTCGTACGAGATCTACACTAATTACATTTTCAACACGACAACACACCACTAAATAGGAAAAAGATGAACTTCTAAATTGGCGAAAATGTCTACTTCCTTATATGTTCAATTGGTCATTTACCAGTCTAGATCTCGCGCAATGCATGCGCAGTATATATAAGGTTGTTATTTTTAGTGTGTTTTAGTTAGAGTTTAAATCGACACGTTATTAATTTTCATATTTCACGTCATAGTATTTTGATTAGTGGAAAAACAAATGTTTTAACTCGAAACTAATAATGCGTATTTATAATTTTTCTCAAAAGAAAATTCATCATATATAGTATAAGCTAATAATAGGAGTTTATAGTTTTATTTTCTACAGGTAATTATGTGCCCAATCATTAATCACAAAAACTCCAAATGAAAAATTCAGCAATATATAATTTATGAGTTTATATCAAACTTATGTTATTTTAATCTATAGTTATATTTTAGAGTTTAATAACAAAATTATACTTTGATGAAAAGAAAATATGATAAAAGGATAATGGTTTAATGAAAGAAAATCAATCTTACTTGTTTTCTTAATCAATCTTAGTCAATATGTCCCTATTCATCATAAGATATTAGGTAGGTAAGATAATGTTAAAATGTTCATAAAATTACATGTTATTTATGGGCTATTCTCCTTATGGGTTAATTTTATGTTATAGGACGGTCCTATAGGAGAGTTGTTGCACCTACTCTCTTATAAAACCATCCTATAGCATTAGACGTGTCCAATAGGAGATACTATGTCCAATAAGAGAGTTGTGGTAAACTGTTTTATACCATAGGACTGGCCCAAAAGGAAAATAGCCCATAAATAACATGTAATTTTATGAACATTTTAACATTATCTTAACAACCTAATATCTTATGATAAATCAGCCCTCTATTTAAATGTACAAGTTAACAAAATAAATTATTGGGTTTTCAAAATAAAATGTTTTGATACAACTATATTCACTAATTCACTTGGGCTTTGAGTTGTTGGGCTGGTCTTATGCATAAAATGGCCATATACATTGGCCTACAAAAGAAAGAACTTGTGACCAAGATACACACTAGTCACTCAATTTCATTGTACAGCCCAAATATTAAACATGGATTAATCCCAGAGTCCAAATGTGACGACTTCCTTACAAAAGAACCAGTTGTCCATGTCACAATGTTTCCACAATCATTTAAATTTCTTGAAAATCGGGCCCGATCTTTATTAAGGTCGGGATTGGTGGATATTAGAATGATCCAAAATCTCCCAATCTCTATAGTTGCGACTACATCGTATATGGGGAATTAAATAATTACAAAAGAACAATACTCCTGATTCTAATAGAGCAAAAAGCCATATATTGTCGAATACACTTCAAAAAGACACCCTTCAGAGACCAACTTGGTTTACTTAAAAGTTTATACATCTACAAAAGTCTAAACTACTACTATGTGTTACCTAAAACCCATGTCCATCCCAAGTCCAAACAAAGCTCGGCTAGGATTACCGGCGGGAAAAGGGTAGATTTGCATTAAAGCTTCCCGCGCGCTCCATCTCAATAGGTCTCTGGCATCATTCCGGGGCCTCCAAAATTTGAGATACTTCATTACTTTAAGCCATTCCTCTCTGAAATAAGGAAAGAAAATGCTGTGAAAATGAATTCCTTGATTAAATTACGCATCACTAGCTTTTTGACAAGCCTTTTTGATTACCTTGAAACTCAAAAGGTCATATGTGCATTCATAAACCGGGATATCGAAAGGTACTACTGGCCACCTATAAAATAAGCACAAAAACATGAAATTTAAGTCAAATAAGAAACCTCAAAAATAAAACACACAATCGGAAAACAAGTTAAAAAAAAAATACCTGTTAACATATGGTAAGGTTGAGTATTCGAGTTTTATAGTCTTCTTACACAGTTTAGAAGTTGTAGGTCTTTGTATTACAACCTAATTTAAGAATAATAATAATAATTATCAATATAAAACAACTATGACAACATTTATCGGCAAAAGAGCAAGTTTTAACAAACCTTAATAATAAACATATGGAAAACCAAGTTTTAACTAACCTTAATAATCATTTGCTTTCCTTTTCTCTTTCTTTTGCGACTCGCTTTGCCTAATTTGAGAAGTAGATCAGCAAGCTGCATATATATATGCAACAAGTCATATTTTATGATACACTCACATATTAACACAATAAACATTACTATTAAACCATTTTAATCAAAACAAGATCATATCATCCGTTAACATTAGGTAAAACAGCTCATGAAAAATAATTACTAAATTAAAGAAATAAATTACCTGAACCGGAGAACTCACGGGAACATTATTCAAGAGAATAATAATATCACCAACAGAAATTCCCGCTTGATCAGCCAAAGATCCCATTATTACCTTAAAAAATAGATTACAAATATAGTTAAACTGAAAAGGTATAAGAAATAATAGGAAAAAAACCATTAATACATGAATGTTATACGGTTACAAACCTCATTTACCGTAATTCCATCCGTAGATGGAAACTTTTCATATATTAGCTCCAGCTCATTTAGTTTTTTCTCACCAATGCTCCTCGTCTTCAATCCAAGACATGGACGCATCACTCGCCTAAAAATAATTTTTTTAAAGATAAAATAATCTACGCACTCATATGGTATCAAATATTGAATAAAACAAACAACGTGATGTAAATGTCGAAATTTTACCCATAATCCAGCAATTGTTGAAAACAGTGGTTTAGAATGATACTTGGCATAAACAGGGTCGACTTCTTTTGCATATAAACATTCATACCAATAACAAAACCTGTCGAAATATCGACCAAAGGGCCGCCGATCCCGCTCTGAAATTAAGAAAGAAGTACTTTGACTACTAATTCATAATGCAATGAAATCAAAAAATCAATTTACATACTAAAAAACAATCTCAAATTCGCAAAAGAACAAAATATCCAAAAATAAATATTTAGATCATAAAAGCATATTTCTTCATGGTTAATTCATAGGTTATATGGTTGACGGTTCAAGGTGCGGTGCGTTTCGGTTAAAAACGGGATCGAGTTCGTAAAATGCTGCATACCTATATACCTATTTCGAACTCGGTGGTCCTGTATAGTCTTGTAAAGTTGAAAAACTTTCTATTATAGAAAAAAAATATTTAAAAAAGATAACTGATACACAGTATATTCTAAAAAAATAAATTAAAATATTTGATATTATGTACATTATTGTAGTAGCTTGTTGGAATTCTATGTGGGAGATAACTATGAAACGACAAATTACATAGTAAATTTAATTTATAATCGATATATACTTGTCAAAAAGATAAAGAACGTAAAAAAAAAATATCTAAAAGCACACATTGGATTTTAGTAGAGAGCTCATCATGTGCGGCTAACGAACAACAAAAAAGGTGACTTTATCATAGAAAACCATTAAAAAAAAGGTAATGAACAACAAAAATAAGCCCGCCAAAAGGAATGGGCGGGTATGGACAAAAGAAAATGTTGATGGACCAGCCCGCTAAACCCGCTAAAAAATAATTTATGATTTTCAATTTCTTTATATCTATGACAACTTAATAAAACAAATCAAAAAACTACGTAACAAATAAAGTAGAGCTGACTACGTCAAACTAACAATTAACTAAAGAAAACTAAGCTCAGAAAAAGGAGTCCATAAACAAGGAGTCGATAAACACATTTAACTATTTGACCAGGTTAATAAAGACTTAGAAGACAAGTTCCTAAAATTTGCTACTCTGTAGTCGCACCAAACATTCTTATTCATCTCTCTCCCTTTCCCGAAGATCTCTAAGCACACACACTAAGAGCCATAATTAAAGCACACGCACAAGAGCCATAATTTATCAAAAGTTGGAGCATCTTCATCTCACATCTTCTTCAATTCATCACTACGTAATCTGATCACAAAACCCACTATTTTAATCCGATTTGATACTACTGTAATTCGATTATGCAGGTTTGTCTGAAATTTACATAAGACACATTGCTTGTGTGCTTAGGGACTTTTTATTACCAAGCCTGTAGGTTGGGCGGGTTCGGGCAGCAATCGTTGGCCCATTTTAATGGACACGGGATTTGGCAAAAAAAATTAGGTTAGGTCTGGCACCGTGTTCGGCCTAAGCCCACCGATGATAAGTTCTAATTTTACTATATAGCTAGAAAAACTTACAAAGGCATAAACAAAAAAAAATAAGTTACCTCAGATATAGTACAACTAGATGACATTAAGTCATCCGACTCTAAAACATCTCTCCTGATGTTAGTTTTCCCACGTGATGCCATTAGACCAAAAGTTGAATTTCGGCCTAAAGACATCACATTAACATCTATAGGTGCTAGCTCTAAAGAAAGAGAGGTCCCTCTGATACCGTCCAAGTCTCCATCGATGAATGCAATATTGTGCTGATCGTCGATGAGAGAAACTCCTCCATCTATTTTCTTTCCACTCGGGAAACGAATCTCCACCTGAAATATAAAATAAACAATTAGAAAAATGGTTTTGCGAATCGTTTACTAAGTACTTAAACAATAACAATTATATAAGTTAAGAAGAAATTAGCCATGTGAAATTGCTTAGCATATATGTATGAGTATTTATATGACTTGTCAACTAACCGATATTAAATATGGATTATGGATTGCAACTAATTTTAGCACAAGGCTTCATACTAAAAATGTGAATTTGTTAGGTAAAACCATAAAACGTAAAGTTGCTAGAGAATAATGCTATTAGGTACTCCTTCCCAATCACAAATCATATCATTTGTTTTTGAGACGAAAATAAAAATAGTGACTAAAATATGACTCGTTGACCACAATACCCCACACAAACTCAAACTCAGAACTGATCTTCATCACTAGTCACTGCCCACCCCACCCCACCCCACTAATCTTCATCACCCAAGTGAACGACAGTGTATGAATCTGATAATTCCAATAAATAAACAAAAAGATATATAGAAAAATATTTAATTTTATTTCATATATTTGTATTTAATACTACAATTTCAAAAGACAAGTTTTACAGTTGTTAACAGTCTTAATACTATTTTTGACAATATTGCCATACAGGCACATATTATGATATTAGCATAGATATAAGTTTTTTGCAACTAAAGTAAAAATTCAGAGAATTCTTTAAAATTTATTGTAAATAAAGGCCAAAATGGATATAACCTTAAGACCAATTGCATCTGAATGCCCTCCAATAATATAGGCCGAAGTTAAAATCTTCTTTATCCCTTTGTACTCAACAACGATCCCCGAGCTGCATTGTTGCAAGTCACCTGCAAACAGGAAAGAATATATTAGTTATTCAAGTGATCTTACGAAAATCGCAAATATTTAGAAGATGCACATTTCCAGCAAGTTAACCTTTTTTTTTTTTTCAAACAGGATCTAAACTACCACTTTTTTAGTAATACCTAACTTTCGGTTGTGTTATGGTTAGAACGGAATCTGAATCTCTCATTACACTTAGTGATCTGTTACGATATGGGTTCTACTGTCACTTTTCTTCATTCATGTGTATTCCTCACAAACTCTTTACTTAGTCTGTCCTATCTTTTTCATATTCAAATGTTTCCGCCGCTAATATTTCGAAGTATCATCAGTGTTAAACTTTTTAAGTAAAATATACTAATCAAAAGAATATATTGACAAAAACTCAAGAAGCCTTCATTCTCTTTGGCTCACCTCTTCTCCTGTAAGGCCGTAACTAGTAAAGAGTGGAAACAACTCATTTGTTTCTAAACCCATAAAATAGGAAACTTAAGTCCAGAACTAATTCCTAATTTTGACACAAATACCTTTGATCATCATTCAAACCCTACAACAAAAATCAATGGCATTTGACACCGATGCAAAGTCAATGAACATAGAAGAACCGGAGATCATGTAGTAGTAATAGTGGTAGTAATAACACCTATAAAGACCGTCGATAATAATGTGAGCTTGGTGGGGCTAATTATGCCGAAGGGTTAAGGTGGAGGCATGGTGAGATATGAAAAGACACACAACAACTTTTATTGAAGATTTGAAGCTCGTACATATGATGATAATGGTGAAACTATAACAAAAATTGGGGTGCCAAATGCTTTTGGCTTCCTCAGATGAATTAAATGTTGTGTTTCGTGGTTGCTTAAATTAGTTTTTATGTAGTATAGACACATGTTAAGAGTATAAAAGATGGATTATGGAAAGAGAAGATGAAGAAGGGTTGGGGGTTAAAAACAATGAAATTAAACTCATCATAATATAACAATAATGGAAAAATAAGTAACATCCTTACTACAGTACGAAACAAACATAGTTGATCTAAATTGAGGAATGGAAATTGCATTCACACGTTTTTAACTACAAAAATACGGTAAATAAACATCTCACTTACTAGAATTTTTACAAGAAAGAGCCACAAGGGAAGGGGAAACTGTACACGCCATCTTCCCGGCAAGCAAACTGGAACCATCCAAGTCATCATCAATGTCGCTGAAATTCTTGTAGAAGCCAAGATTGCTACGACCTATATGCATTACAGGTGAGGTCAAATGAAAAAAATAATCAAAGCCAGCTAAAAACGACTTGAGAGAAAAGGATGACTCACGGATATACTCCGACCTGTCAGGTGACGGTGGTCTGGGGCGTCTTGTGTCTGCAAATAATAGTGACAATATTACACACCCTATAATAATATTATAATATTAGGAAAGTCAGATGCACCATGAACTAAAAAGCACTAACCATTTGCCGCACGCACGCGTGCTATCTGCTCATCCGTGATGCGGCATTGATAAGTCACATTGCGGATGTCATCATTCTCTGTGGACATGGATATTCCTCTTCTTAATTCTTCCTCTTTACGCTTCGCAAGAGATAAGGAAATCAATTCTTAATTCTTCCTCTTTACGCTTCGCAAGAGATAAGGAAATCAATTAAATATAGAAATATAAGTAATACACGCTAAATCATTCTAGAAGAATGTTTTAATTAAATCAGTCAATTATCACTAGTTCTAGCTACTGTTTCCGATTTTCGTTTATCGTTTTACACAGAAGCAGACCAAGGATTTTTTACGCATGAAAATACACACACTTGACAATCGGGAAGATGATGAACTATCAGAGCACAAATAGACAAGAAAACAATTCGAATTACAAAATTAGGGTTTACATAATTGACATTCATAACAAAAATAGAAAACAGAACTAGGGAGAGGTCAAATTCATCAAAAAATAACTTAGATTATGAATTTGGGAATTTTAAAATTAGGGTTTCGACGACTTACATTGAAATTGGGGCAGATGAAAGCGGAAGAGACGTGAGAGGGAGAGGGGAGAATTACTGAGTTAATTTCGCGCTTCAGTAATTAGTAATTTCTTATAGGATCGTCTTATAAGACTGACTCAATATAAGAATACGAAGTATTAAATTTTGTTTACATTTTTATTTTATTTTGATTACTCGATATATCTCGGAATAAATAAAAACGTATTTAACTGTACGAGTTATCAAAATATAATGTTAGGTTATTAAAATAAAATCATTTTGTATAAATATTTTAACTATTTTAGTTGGGTTTTGTGTTATTAGGCTAGTCTTGTAGATAAAACTAGTTTAAACCCCGTGTGGCCGGGGCATAAATGCACGGTATATATTTTTTTTTATGAATAAATTACTTATAAAATAATGATATTCATTAATTGTCCATATTTCTCGTTATTTTATTTTGCTTTGTTGACAATTAATCAAGATAATTGAGTAATGTGCTGAAATGAGTTGCAAATTAATCAAGATAATTGAGTAATGTGTTGAAATGGATTTGGCAAATTATTATTTTTTGGTGATGCTATCTTGGCTCGTAGATTAATTATTCCTTTTTAGGGAGCGACGAAGAAATGAGCAACTTCGAAATCGCTATCTCTATCTTCATATACTAGATTAGTCCCCACTTTTTTTTCTTCCTAATTTATTGATTGTTGGTAGAGATCAATCTAATGCTTTGGAGTGCAATAAACACGAGACCAATGACCAATGACCCTTTCCTCCACATCGATAACATATATTAATCACATTTTCAATTTTAGTTTTTTTATCATCATTATTATCCCTCTTTTAGTGAAAATATGAGTTCTTAAAAGGACAACCACGACCTCGACCAAGACCATAACCACCACGACCTCGACCTCGACAAAAACCATAGCCACCACGACCACGAAAATCGCGCCCCTGACCAATGCTTCTAGCATGATCTTTGTGAGTTGTCACATTTGTTTCAGGGAATGGAGTTGAACCAGTTAGACGTGATTCATGGTTTTCCATCAATTCATTGTTTTGCTCAGCCACAAGAAGACAAGAAATTGATTTAAAAAAATTTCACGTTATTGTGTCACAACATTATTTTCGTGAATAGTAGAGTAAGTCTTTTTTAACATTTCTTCATCAGTGATTTTTTCTCCACACATAATTTTAGGTGTTGTTTGGCCAAGCTTTATAAGTGTTTTGTAAATGAAAAAGTAGAAATTAGGCAAAACACTATTTTATAGGGAGTTTAAAACTACTTTTAAAAATTCATAAACTACATTTTAAGCCACTGGAAGTAGAAGTAACAAATTGTATTCGTAAGATTTTATTACATGCCGAAAATAATATTTGAGTAACTATTCATAATATTTTCAATTCCGTCACTATAAATTTCATTAAAATGATAATATTTGGGATACATGTGATATTCTTAAAAGGCAAAACAAAAATTGTTCACTAATTGGCCAAACATATCAAACAATGAAAAAACAACTTTTTTAAAAAATTGGCCTAACACTTACAATTTTCTATAAAAGTAGTTTATGAAAAAGTTCTCATGAAAAGGAAAAACTCTTTTATAAAAGTAAGGCCAAACACCCCCTTAGTTGTGAAGTAATTTTGAACATGGCTGAATTATGTACACTTACGGACTTAAAATCCTGTAATCTCAAATGCATCCAGTCATAACGAGCTTTAGGTAATATTACCGTTTTCTAGTGGTCGTATCGTTCCTTTAGATTTTTCCAAAGCACTTCTGGTCTTTAACAGCCAGATATTCAACTTTAAGTCCCTCATGAAGGTGATGGCCAAGGAATATCATGGCCCTAACCAAACAATAAGTTTAAGCAGTCCGTTTTATTGTAGGCGACCGCTATCCGTCTAAAGCTGAAAACGGATAGTGTTTCTCGCACAAGTGGGGTATTCATTTCCAATCCACTCGCACTATCCAGTTACATTTTTTGAGAGAGACCCTATCCGTCTACAGTGAAAATTTGTGAAGTTTAAGTCGAGGTAATCTCATTACTTACCCCCTCTTTCCCTTTCTTAATTTCATTTTCTTATCCTTTCCCGAATCAAACGCCCTCTAAATAAACTTCTCACTACTTTATCTTACTTTTTCTTATCCTTTCCCGAATCAAACGCCCTCTAAATAAACTTCTCACTACTTTATCTTACTTTATCTTGCATACTTCCGCCCAGGCTATCGACTTATATCCAAGAAAAGAAAAATACCAAAAACATATCAAATTGAAAATAAATTCAATTACGTATTTTGTTAATCTTTTGGTGCATCTTGGTATTCTAATTAAAGTTAAAATTATAGTATTTTTTGATAAACGATTCTTCGTATTAATCAACGAGTGAATAAAAAGATCGTCTCCATTTTAAATATGAAAATAGATGTAGAGTGGAATAGGAGACAATTAGATATTGACTTTATGGTCAACTAGCCAAAGTTCGGCCCGAGTGTAGTCAAATTGTTCTCGAGCTCATTCCGAAAGATGGACGAGCTATCGAATACATATAAGCTCGAATTCATGTATCAAATCGACCCTGTAACAACAACTAACAACAACTAACAAGAAAGATGAGTAAAGTCAAATTGATCTTAAGTCAAATTCATGTATCAAATCGACACGGTCAAGTAACCAAACTCCGGCTCAAGTAAAGTCAAATTGATCTCAAGCCTGATTTCGAACTAAACCACCTTAATTTTTTTAAGCTCGACGAGCTCTCGATACATATAAACTCAAACTCACTCAAATCGACTCAGAATTAACAACTAACAAGAAAGATGAGTAATAGGGAGCAAAGCAGCAGCAACAACTTTAGAGGAGAACTTACCCATGGCGGACGTTACATAGAGTACAACTTGTACGGCAATCTCTTTCAAGTTTCCAGTAAATACGTTCCTCCTATTCGTCCCGTCGGTCGCGGCGCTTACGGCATTGTTTGGTAATCGTCTCTTAATTTGATCATCGGTTAGTCTTATGTTAGGCGGTTTTACACAAAGATAGTAGATAAAAGTAGTTACTAAAAGTGTCGGTTTATTTGCTCAAGTATTTGTGTTCAATTGATTATAGTTACCTAATTTGATCATGTTCTTAATTTTCATTTATTGCGTTGTTTTTTTTGATTGATTATGTGTTTTTAATCGATTCAATGGAGTTTATTGATTATTGATTATTGATTCAGTATGCATTATAGGTTTACTGATTTCAATTGATTTTCGTTACCTAATTTGATCATGTTCTTAATCTTGATTGATTGGTTGATTATTCTCTTGATTCAATCTAGTTTATTGATTCTGTATGCATTTAGTTAATACTCCGTATTACTTGGAAATTTAGGTTAATTGATGAATTTAATTGATCATCGTTACCTAATTTAATCAGGTTCCATTTTTTTTATTTGTTTTGAAATTCATAGGTGAAATGAATTTAATTCATGATAGTTTGGTCATTTCTGGTAGTAATAGCTCAATTGAGATCGATTATGTGTTTTTTTTCCTTGATTCAGAGGAGTTTATTGATTCAGTATTAATTTTGTTGATAGTCCCTGTTACTAGTAATCTTAGTTTGATTGATTTTGTTGCGTGGTTTGGTAGGTCTAATGATTTCAATTGATGATTGTATGGTCCTTGGTTGCGTGCTACTTGTTACCGATTACGGAGTACTGATCTAGTTATGTATGTATTCTGTTGAATAAAAGTGCATCCGAATATCCGGAGCTTTGTTTTTTCCAGATTAAGTGGAGTTTATTGATTATGCATTAGGAAATTATTCTGTACTGTTTTATCTTGATTTTAGCTTGTTTATATAACACATGTTTGACATTTTGTGAATTCATAAAGTTAAGCTTTTGACTTTTCAATATTTTGGAGCTTGTTTGATTTAGTCATGCTCATGATCTATTTGCATTTACTGCTTCACAGCTGGTGTTTCGTCGACTGTTGCCTGATGGTCTACCTATTTTGTGTTGATTTTTGGTCTGTGGTAGACTATGAGCAGTTATGTGATTTGTGATCTTTTTTATCTTGTGATAGTGCTGCCGTTAATTCAGAGACAAGAGAAGAAGTTGCGATTAAGAAAATCAGCAATGCATTCGATAACAGAGTTGATGCCAAACGAACCCTTCGTGAGATCAAGCTTCTTTGCCACATGAATCATGACAATGTGAGGCTGTGAGCTCATCGATTTATTTCTGAGATTACTTAGGAGTCCTGCAGAAATTGATGAATTGACATGTTTTGTTTCCTTGTTTGTAGTTTGTACTACCTTACCAGTTATCACACTTATATTGTTCCCGTTTGACTTTGTTGGTCTACGCAATTATACTCCCCTTGACTCCAGCCCCGTTTGCTTTTCAAAAAATTTGCTAAGGAATGTGAGTGGGTGGTGGGTTTCCATTAAAGCAGTGTTATTTTACAATAAAAACATCCCCAAAATAGAAGTGATTAAGAATAGGCCAAAAGTGGAATGTGGATCCAGAGAATTAGAGAGGGTAATAATCAACCATTTTTAAAAACAATTCAGTAATAAGGAATAATTATCTTGCTTGATCGATCAAGTTGAAACAATTAATTTAGGATGGAAGTATTATTTGTTTGGTTATAGCATTGACACTGGTTGAATTCTTTCTTTCACAACTGCAAACCTGGCAAATTGTATCATGTATGGGAGTGTCATTGTCTGTCAATGCGTAGCACTTCCTGTATTCCTGTAAATCCCTTCCCATTTTTTTAGGATGTTACACTGGACTCTTTCTGTTAACAGAACACTCCAAACCCACTTGCTTTTGAGTTATCCAAAAAGCCGATCCAAAAGCAATTATAAACAGTTCGCTCTCCCCTGAATCCATTTGCTGATAGAGTGATAGGAACCTTGGTGTGGGGAAGTCCTGAGTGAAGTTGAACTTGCATATATTCTGAACCTTTATATATGGCTCTGGTGTTGACTGTTGACATTGGAATGGCATTACATATACCTTTCTTGTTGTTAAAGGCTCAAGCTCCAATAAGCATTCTTATTTCTTTTTCGTCTTCAAGAACAGGTCATCGCCATCAGGGATGTAATACGGCCTCCTCAAAAAGAGAACTTCAGTGACGTATACATTGTTTATGATCTGATGGATACTGATCTTCACCAAATAATACGATCGAATCAGTCGCTTACAGATGATCATTGCCGGGTATGAAAGTAATTTMAATCTTGTTAAAAGCTCAAGGATTGCTGTATTTCCATTGACTAATTTAGTCTCTAGGAAGCATGCTTTCAGTATATACCTGTCGCTGCCACATTCTGTTACCCCGAGTATAAATTTTGAATGTGGAATGTCTGTACAAGTTTTATGAAATATGTGATTACTGTCCAAGAGTTATTCAAAAGAAAAGAAAGCTTCCCATGTTTGTAGGATTATGGCAACTTAATTATTTAAGTAAGCCTTTTCCTTTAACGTCTTTTGGAGTGTGAGCTATATTTCCACTGACATTGATGTTTATGTGCTTGTAGTATTTCCTTTATCAAATACTAAGAGGCTTGAAGTATGTTCACTCTGCCAATGTGCTGCACCGTGATYTGAAGCCGAGCAATTTACTCATGAATGCGAATTGTGACCTTAAGATTGGAGATTTCGGGCTCGCGAGAACAACTTCTGAAACTGAATTCATGACTGAGTACGTCGTCACTCGCTGGTACCGAGCACCAGAATTGCTTCTAAATTGTTCAGAGTACACAGCTGCTATTGATATTTGGTCTGTCGGATGCATTCTTGGAGAAATCATGACAAGAGAACCCCTTTTCCCCGGCAAAGATTATGTTCACCAGCTGAAACTAATTACTGAGGTACTTTCTTGCGTACAAAGCTGTTGTTTTGGATCAGAATTGCTTATATTCGACACATTTGGGGAAATGTTTTGACAAATTTGTGCATCTGGTCCTTTTGTATTATGGAAGCTTATTGGGGCCCCTGATGACTCCAGTTTAGGCTTCTTACGAAGTGACAATGCTCGTAGATATGTTAGGCAACTTCCACAGTATCCAAGACAACAGTTCTCCATGAGATTTCCTAACGCGTCTCCCATGGCAGTTGACTTACTGGAAAGAATGCTCATCTTTGATCCTAGCAGGCGTATAACAGGTATATTTATCATTGTCTTCTACCACAATGTAAGTTTAGCTATAATAAAGTCATTGAGTGATGGATCTCATGACCGGGTTTAAACTCGTCAGCATCAAAATTGTCGTTGCAGCTGCCTTACCCCAAAAATATAATTACGTTTTGGATAACATAACTGCCCATTTTGTCAGCCATCATTTTCTTTGGAGTACAAATCTGTTGTACGGTCAAGGAAAGAGTCCAGCCCGTGTTCTAGATTCAGTTATAAATTTATAATACTCATTACCAAATCTGCGAATGTTCTCATCTTTTGTTCTTATTTTTTCAGTTGACGAGGCACTTTGCCATCCTTTCTTGGCTTCCCTTCATGACATAAATGAAGAACCTGTTAGTCCCCAGCCATTCAGCTTCGATTTTGAACAGCCTTCATTTACCGAAGAAAACATCAAGGAACTCATTTGGTTGGAGTCTGTGAGGTTCAACCCACTTCCCCAAGACCACAACAAGGACCCAAACTATCATCAAATATTGCTTTAAGGACCCAACTATTATCATGTGGTTTTAAGGATCTCAAACTCGGGCTAAACCGTAAGGCTCAAACTCCACATCCCCCTCATTAAACTTATATGCTTGAAAAAAGTACTTGTAATCTTGTATCTCTTGTATGATAACAGTATAGGAATATATTCTACTTATTCATGTATTTGTTCCTCGGAAAAGGGTAGATCGAGGTTGTATAACATAATAACAGTAACGTGTTTCCGTCTGTATTTTAAGCTTGAATTTATGTGAGCCAGCTTGGGAAAATATATTTTCATTATCATATGGTATTGAATTTTAGTACTCCGTAACATACTTTCCCATACATGATGCATCTCAAACTTGTCGATTCTGCATAATACAGAACGCAGTATATCCCGAATTTGAGCTCAGTAGGATTACATGAGTGGTAAATCTCTATGTACGTCTATTTATCAATCCCTTTACCGGTTGATCTAAGCAATCCCGACTGATGAACATAGCGTATGTGAAAGTATGGTAGTATAACTCGGTAGGTCGGTATCGTTGTTGGCAGTTTGGCACCGTGTATGTGACAATATGTAATGGTCCTTGAAGACATCCAACATCACACAATAGCTGTATACGCGTACAACCATTTTATGCCTACCCTTTTAAGCACTAATCTAATCAAAGCCAGGACATATTCAAAGTACTTAACACTAAAATAAACACCATTTTGACTCTAAAATATATATAAAAAAAATATAATTAAAAATTAAGATTAAAATTTATAAACAGTAATATCTTTGAGAGACAGTCTTTTACTAACTTATCGACATATACTAATTTGGAGTAAAATGCTGCCAAAAGTGACAAAATGACTTAAAATGAATGCATGTAAAATAAAATGTTTATTGATGAAAATAGTCAAATTTTCCGATAAAATAAACAAGTTCGGAAACATATACAATTATACAAAATACAAAAGAAAAAGAGTCCATCGAAAAAAAAAAATACGACAAATTGATTTTCCGATAACTAAGTGAAAGACGGTATCTGGACACGACTTTTCCCTGATTTCCCCAGATCCGCGTTTTTCTATTCTACAAGTCTTTCATCAGAATCAATTTCTTCTCTCTAATTAACATCCGCCATGGCTAAACTCTCAAATCTCCTCCCATTCTCTCTCTTAATCTTCACCATTTTTCACCATGTTACCTCATCTTTCACCCCTCTAGATAACTACCTCATCAACTGTGGGTCCCAATTTCCCGCAATTCTAGACTCATACAACCGCGAGTTCACAGGGGACGAGTCACCTCTTCCTGACTCGGTCAAACTCTCCTCAACTCGGACGATCCCACTCACTGAGTTGACAACCTCATCTGGTCGCCTGTACAACTCGGCTAGAATCTTTGTCGAACCGTCTGGTTATTCGTTTAAAATCAATCAGAAAGGTACCCATTTGGTTCGATTTCATTTTCATAGATTAAATTTTGAGAAATTTGATGGAAAAATTGCTAAATTTCATGTTTTAGCTGATGGGTATTTGTTATTGAATGAATTTAGTTTGTTGAATTTGAAAAATGATGTTGAAATTCGTGAATTTGTGTTGTTGGTTGATTGTGATTATCTTGAATTGTTGTTTGTACCTGTTGGGAAGACGAGTTTCGGGTTTGTTAGTGCAATTGAAGTTGTTTCGGCTCCGAAAGATTTGATCTTGGACATTGCCGAGGGTGTGGATGCTAATGGAGTAAGTAAAATTAATGGGATGGTTAAAAATGGGTTTGAAACTTTGTTTAGGGTTAATGTTGGCGGGCCGAAGATTACTCCGTTTAATGATACTTTGTGGAGGACATGGGTTCCTGATAATGAGTTTTTGAAGTCGAGTGTCGAATCCAAAGAGGTCCGTTTTAGTGGGAGGATTAAGTATCAAGTTGGTGGGGCGAGCCATGAGGTTGCCCCTGATCATGTTTATGGGAGTGCCCGAGTGATTGCTGGGTTGAATTCTAGCGACTCGAAGGATAGGTTGAGTTGGGCTTTTCCGGTTGTTGGAGGGTATAAGTATCTTGTGAGGGCTCATTTCTGTGATATTATTAGTCGTACGCTGGGATCTCTCTACATTAATGTGTATGTTAATGGAGTTTTGGCGTATGAGAATTTGGATCTCTCAATGTTAACAAATAGCTTGGCTTCTCCATACTACACTGATCTCGTGGTTGATGGAGGTGATTCCGGTGTTGTTACAGTCAGTGTGGGGAGTTCAGCTTTAGGGGTGAATGCTATCTTGAATGGTGTAGAAGTGTTTAAAATGAGCAACTCAATGAAGAGCTTTGACGGGATGGTCTCTGCCGAGGCTGTTTTGAGAAGTTGTCATGGGATAAATCGTGGTTTTCCGCTTGTTTTTGCTATTGCGATTTGTGTGTTACTTGCTGTTTCTTTGCTTTTGCGTAAAATTTTAGTAAAAGTTCAAGACACTGTGGCATGGTCACGGTTGCCAGTGGATATATCAGAAGTCGCTTTGAAGTCAAGCTATCAATAGCCGGGAAACCAAGTGCGTCTTTGAGAATGAACTATGCGTCTGATCTCTGCTAGTTTTGTAATTTGGCTTGCTTGGGGTTGCATTGATGTTGAAACGTGGAACATCAGAAACCTTTGTATTCAGGAACTGCTACCGCGGCAAAGGGACTATATGCATGGTAATCTGTAAGTAACTTGTATTTATGTGGGTACATCAAACTCTAGGTTTTACTCCGGATTCTTTATAAGATGTCAATATAATGTGTCATACTATTGTTAATTTTGTTGTTTGTGTGGAATTACTGGAATAGGGTGACGGTATAACAAAAGAACCTGGTTCCCGATACACTTCTTTAAGTTTTGGATTGAATACATTTGTTTGTTCTGATGAGTTTGTTTTGCTTCCCTCGTCTTTACTTGCCTAATCCCGAAGCTCGTTCTGAACCTTTTTACCTGTGAAATATAAATTGAAAGACCCTGTAGTTCTCACATGGGGGATGTCTTCAGTTGATTGCAACAACCTCAACACAGTCATCCAAAGTACTCATAGGGGTGTTCGATGGATGTCGGTTTGACAATTGATCAAGTATCAAACATTAGAGCAGTGCTCTTGGGATGTTTTAGATACGATGGGTCGAAACACCGCTAGGTGAAGATCCAAGAGAAAAAGTTTCAGGTGGTAGAATACAACAAACAAAGCTAGTTTCATCCATTTTTAAATGATTTCTGCAATGAAATACCCAAAATGCAGATGAAATAGTAGACAGCAAATGCCCTGGCTTTTGCAGATGACTGCAGAGAATTCCCATCGGAATTTGGTAATTTCAGAAATTTCTGGGATTGAATACAGATGATCTCTGATAACGACTATCAACTTTATGTCAATAATTTGATGCAGATTATCAGTATGTGTGTTAGGTTATTCCTCTAACTCAACTAATTATCTTAATTAAACGAGTCACTTCCCTCCAAAGTCAAGTACGTAACTCTGCCCACCTTCACTTCCGTCTCCACCATCGTCATCTCCTGTGTCTCTGACCGCCAATAAATATGGTGCAGTGAACACTAGACAGAGTTGAACACTGTGTTTTCGCGTTGCAGAAGGTAATGATCTTGGTTGACAAACAATGCAACATTATAAAACAGGCATAACTATTGGAATTCATTCTTGTCTATTTGTGCAAACACAAATTTTCAGTCATAAGAACCGTGTTGAGATTTCATCTTGATTAGTGATGCGTACAGGATTATGACTCGAACCCTAGACTAACTGAGATGCTCTTTAAGAGTCGATGTTCTTTTCTTAATCCGTTTCGATGTTAAGCCTTCGTACTTCAAATACTTTATGACTTTATCCATGGTTATCTATAAAATCTAATTAAAAGGTATCTAAAATAATGTAACATGACGAATTTTAATGTGGCGTGACATCTTTAATGTAACGTGGCATATTTTTAATGTGACATGGCGAATTAATGTGGCATGGAATATCAATTATTATTAAATTAATTTTTTTGTAATTCACTTATTTATAATATTAAAGGATATTATCATTATTATTAAATTAATTTTTTTGTATATTAAATATATTGTTTTCCAAAATTTATTTAACCCTTACAAATTATCAAAATTTTATAAGCTATAATTAATATTAACATTTTAATTGAAATTTTTGTAATAAAAAATGTTAATAAATTTCATAATTCATAATTAAAATCAAAATTTTAATTGAAACTTTTCTAATAAAATCCCCTATATACTAAAAGATTAACACACTTGTGTTTTTCCCGCTCACGTTTCCCGCTCACTGCCTCCCCAAACAGAATATTCCCTTCTATTCT
>VHZZ01000274.1:126760-179305 GCA_009801015.1 Silene noctiflora
AAGTAATAATTCTAATTTATTTACTTCATTAACGATGTTATATTAAATTAGGTGGATGAAATTAGTTATACTAATTAAATGAAATTAGGGTTTTCCGAAATTAGGATTACAGCAAGCACCCTTCAATGGTGATTTTCAATTGGTCTTGTACAGTCCTTTGTTAATGGCTTGCTTGCTTGTTTTATGTGTCTCAATATAATAGTTGCCTTGCTCACACTGTAGTACGAGTGGACGACATGCATACAAACCTATATGATTAAGCAATCAGAATAAACAGACWAGAATACATTAAAACATCAGAAGAAAACCATTGGTTACCCATTCATGATACACCTCAACAACCACAAGACCGGCCGGTGGTGCAGTCTGCAGGGAAGGCCGCGGTGAGGGTGGTGCATGGTTGGTGACGGGTGATGTCAGCCGGTGGTGTTTGGATGATGAAACAAAAGAGTAAATGAAGGAATTAGAATAAAAGGGATATAATGGTCATTTATGTCAATGAAAGAGTAAAACTCGTCTATGAATGAGCACCACCCTTTATAAAAATGAGTTTCTATTTTTAAAAAATAGTTTTGCATAAATTGTTTCTTGAAAATCTGTTAATGTTTAGTCAAACGTTATAAAAATGAGTTTCTATTTTTAAAAAATAGTTTTGCATAAATTGTTTCTTGAAAAACTGTTAATGTTTAGTCAAACGTTATAAGAAGATGTGGGATTTAGAGAAAATAGAAGATTTTGAGAAATAGAAGCAGAAACTCCTATTTTCTACTTCTGTTTCTAGGGGTTATTTTGGCTTTTGGGTTTAAAAAAAACTGTTTTTACTTTTCCAAAAACTAGTGTTTGACCCAGCTTTTGTTTTTCTAATACAAAAGCAGTTTTAAAAGCAAAACCAAACAAACCCTATATTTAAAGACGCGATTTTGATGTGGAATTTATTTAAATTAAAAGAAGAGTTCATTAGAAAAAGATTAAACATACTTTATAGTTATTAAGAAATCAAAACTTAAAATAACAAGAAAATGTAATGGTCCCCAACCATATTAGTTGGTTTATTTAGTAGAAAAAAAAGGTGTAAATTATTGACAAATATACCTTTAAAAAAAGAGTAAATTATTGATCGACACGGATGGAATACTATATTGGAAATACCAAGTCGGGTTTCATCCTGCTAGACTTTCCAAATGTCTCAAATTCTTTCTAACGTGAATATTATATTTTCTTACGTTACATTTGGAAACTACAACTCTTAAATCAGTATAATTAGATATCGATTTGATTATTATTAGTTAGATTTTCCATGAAACATAAATTCTTCACACTACCAATTTTATAATAATCTAAATTTTTGTTCCTAAATTCCCTCAAACAAGTCCACCAAATACTACTAGAAAATTCAACAACCTCAATTTTCTCCTAATTTAATTTTAGTATTTTATAGTATTTTACTAGTACTAAACTTCTACTTAACCATTTCAAGTGCACTAAAACACTCCCTTTTAACAATAAACCCTCTTCTTTCTCCTTAATCTGATTGCAGAAATTAATGAAACAATGGTTAAACATCTGAATTTCAGATGGTTTTATGTTAATTTATGTTTAATTTTAATATTATTTCTGGGTTCCTATGATTTTTGTGCAGGGGACCCACTTCCTCCTTATAATTCAGTCACAATTTCCAGCTTCAATTACCCTCATACTAAGCTTAATCCTTTTGAATGGCGTTATATTAGAGGTCTGTTTATTATTCTACCCTTTTTTGTTTCGTAAATAGTTGTGTAAGACGGTCTTATACAAGTTTATTGTAAAACGGGTTACTCCCTCCGTCCCAGTTATTTGTTTATGACTACTTTACTAATATGGGCATGATTTTCTTGTGATTTGGATCCGTTTTATACAATATTTGTGTAAAGCTGCCTTTTAGAGGACTAATTTTGTTTGTGTTTATATGAGATTGTTTGAGTTATAGCATGATTATGTCTTTTTTTGAGTGTGTTGTTGATTAAATTGTAATTGCAATTGATGTTTATGGTTAAAGTGAAAAGATTACAGCTTTTTAAAGTTTTGGGATGTTCTTTTCAGTTTAAAGTGATGGGATCATGTGTTTTTGTTGAGTGTATGTATTGCATGGAGTTGGGGAGGAGAAATGAAAGAGGTATTAGGAGTTTAGGATGGGGAAACGGAAACGGAAACCGGAACCGCCGTTGGTTAAATCAGTTTGCTGTTAACTTGTTTTCATACTCTAGAAAAAGGGATTTTGCTAATAAAAAAAAAAAGAAGAAGAAAGGATTTTGCAAATACATTGATGGCTTCCCTATAAGGTTGCTATCTTGAGGTGTTTTTTGTTGAAGCTAGCCCGTAAAGCAGGTGTAGCAAACTGTCAACAAGTTAAGTGAAGTTTCATCCTAAACCGGTTGGTAATCAGTGTAGACACTTGAGAAACCTCGATAATTTTGAATTACCTAAAATTGTAATATTGTATCATGTGCTGAGTTTTTGAGTAGAAACAGAAGAGTAAAGCCTCTTCTTTTGTTTAGAATGAAGCAATGCCTTGGTAGAATTTGCTTCTTCCTGGATGTAGTCTCAATAGTACTCAATCATTGATAAAAATGCAGGAGTATGTTCCGAGTGGAATGGTACCTTGTTGTTAGTAAGCTACTAAAGCAGGCTAAAGGGCTAGTACATCAGTACATGAACATATATCTCTTTCCAGGTTGGCAATTCTTACTGATTTTTTGTTTTGCAGTCGATTTGCCGCCGTGGTTCTCGTCACTGTCTATTGTGTTGGACTCAGATGTCGACCTTGTAAGTATGTAGAGTAGTGTAAGTCTGCTATGATGAAAAGCTCTCTGATTTTCTCTTTGTAGGATCTTGAAAGATATTCATGTGAACAGTTATGTACTGGTCATGACTGTATAAGAAATTTGATCCTTGTCTCTTTGAAGTTTGAGCGTGACGAGGTTGTGAGGTTTTGAAGTAACCTAGGTTCCTCAAAGAGATAACCTTAAATCTTCAAAACTTAACCAATATTGATTATTGGTCTGACCGCAAGTTTTTGTAATTGGTTATGAAATGTGGATTGTTTGTATGTTACTACTCGCTAATTAACAATACTCTGCTCATAACTTTTGTAGACCCCCAGAGAGGTGGAAAAGATTTCTAAGGAGAAGCTGCCACTTGTATGCTTTAGGGATGGAAGTCTTCCATTGCCAGATTTTCCAAAGAATGCCATAGACCACTTAGGTGAAGGTCCTAACCCTGCTATTCAACGCATTTACTATAGTAATTGTCCTTTTTGTCTGTTTATGGAGTGCTACAAATTGCTGTCGGCTTGCATCTTTTTTCCAATTGTGTTGAAGGTTTGGCAAATGATATCCTGGTACAGATTTGAGTTATTTTTCTAATGAGACGGTTAGAAGTATTGAAGGCCGGGAAGACGCCGAGCGTTGCTACCCTTTGCAGAAACAAATATTCTTGAAGCTGACAAACGAACAGGTTTTAAGATCTTGAGCTTTGATGTGTAAGCATATAAATTCTAGACTTATCACTCTGACCTTTTAGTCTGTTTTGCAGATAACCCCTGGTGTCTGGTATGTCGGAGTTTTCAACGGAGTAGGTGCTATGAGGACTCAAGCAAAGATGGTTAGTAAATATGTAGATTGAATGCTTATTTTATTCAGCATTGTCTTTTTAAGTTTTCTCTAAAGTTTAACCTTTTGTTTAGATAGAAGAATTTGAAGGGAAATGGAGGAACGTGGTTTCCTTTGGTTAGTAAAATTGAAATGAAGGGACTTGAACAGGAAGGAAAATGGATCCCTCCGGTTCCTTCCTCCAAGGAAAATCAAAATCTCCCAATCCATTCCTCCTTGCCTTCCCTTCCCTCCTTCCCCCTCCCGTCCCCTTTTTACCCAAACACACCCTATGGCTTTCAGCATTATCACTAGATTTTGTAGCATATGTATGGACCTCGAGCCATTAAAGTAGAATCGATATTCAGTTTGTAAAAATCTGTCCGATATGTATATGGACTATTTCATTGTTGTATTACTCATGCATTCATGCTGCTTTTCATTGTCCCAATTTTACAAAAGCCTCGTACCTTGATTGCTCGGCTGAACCAACAAGTTTATGTTTTCTGAAAGCTGCATATGATTTATGTTGCTTTATCTTATGAATAACAAAATCTCAGATGTGTAAAAAGTTATATTCTGGTACGCTTAATTTATTATGTGACGATTATAGAATAATTGTATGAGAGGTGTATAGCTAATCAGTTACCCTAATAAAAATATTATTTGAGTTAAGATAATAATCTCGAATTAGAAGAATTCTACACTATTAACACTAACCATATGAAAAACATGAACATCTGGAAAATTAAGACTTGAGCCATCTGGAAATTTGAAGCTACCATGATTTAATTTCTGGTGTATGGCAGCATTCATTGTTTCTGTAGCTTTCTTTTTTCTACGGGTTTCTTACACAGACAGTCTCACTCATGAAAGTATGACAACAACCCAAATATTCCATATTCATTTGCCACAGTCCTACCTTTTTCTTGAGAGAGATTTTGAATTTATGAGGCAGGAAGTACAATATTTTTTTTAGTTATATTATTAATAGGTTGATCTCTCATGTAAGACCATCTTATGTAATTATTTATGGGTTTCTTGGTAGCATATTGAAAAAAACGTGATCTGTAGCAAAATCTTCTGGCAATTTATACTCCTTTGTATGCAGGTTAGTCGAGGAACTCCAGTCTCCTTCTCTGCAAATGTGAGTGTGGAAGGATGTGTGCTGGCAAACATGTGGGGACAGTTTTGTAACCAGAGCATCAAAGCACTTTCATGTTCTGAAAATCATTCTAATTATAATTCTCCTTCGGATTCTTCAATCCGGGTTGTAGATGATGTAGCTTGTAGAAGTTCTGTTCAAGATTCTTGCCTTGGAAACAATAATACGATAGTATATTCCTTGGAAGTTATTGGCACACCAGATCACATGTCCATCTCAGCTACCGACATTAATCTGAATGGAACTGTAAAATTTGGACAGTATGGTTTAATGAGTTATGCTCGTTATGGCGCAATTGCTCTAGCGGCCATACATGACTATTCTGGTGACCTGAGTAAAGGCCCTCTAGTGATCCCATTACCAAAGATGGGAACTTGGTATATCACTATTCTCCTTGTTAATACAACCAAAGGATTGGATGGTCTTCAGGATAATGCTGCAACGGTTTGCTATTCCCTAGATTGGCAGGTGTCTAAATGCCCTTTTGGAAAAGCAGGGCCCAACTGTTCTTCAAACTTATACACTCTTCAGGTTGGGCTTCATTCTCGTGTACTTCTATCAGCGTTACCATTGTCCATTTTACAGCAATGCTTGCATGAGTATGGGCTCTATTCGGTGTATTTTCCTTTACGCATGCTTTTGAAAGTACTCCTTTTTATTCATTTGGAAATCACTACATTTTCCCGTCGCATTTTTCGTCTCCAAAAATCGTGTAGTGAAAACAAGTGAAAGGACTAGTAGTTGATAACTTAAAGCTCTATCTAATTCACTGATATCTTCCTGCGCTATATGTACAAGAGTTAAGAACTTTGTATTGAAATACCGATGTTCCTATTTTTGTTTTTCTTTTTTGCATATCAAGGAGGAATATAATGTCGTCCGTAGGGAGAAAAAAGGAACAAAAATACAAGTAGTGGTACTGCAACTCCACTTCTTAGGTTTATGTAAATACAAAAGTGGAAAGTATTTATGAACTCGTAATTTACAACATGGTGTCTCAGTGGTTTTGTGCTGATTTGTCAAATTTAGTCTTAATCTATCACATTGATTTATGTACATTCTATCACTTGAGGAATAATTTTCTAATGGACTGAGAATTGTTTACAGACAGTGCCGAAGCAGAATCCTTTTCCATTTGAATCTTATTATGTGCCACCGGATGGGGATGTGCTATCTGGGAGCTTTCCTCTTGAACCCCTTTTAACCAACTCTTCATTCGAAGGCGTGTTAGGAGTTACTTGGACTTACTTCGTATTAGACATTCCTCGTGGTGCAGCTGGAGGAAACCTACACTTCAAAATAAAATCTGACAATAAAGCTGCCTTTGAGATATATGTGAGATATGGTAGTCTTCCATCTGTTGATGTACGGGATTACTACTATATTAATTCGACCAACAACAGTGATGGCACAAGTTTTTTTGACCTTTCTAATTCAACCAAAAACCCGGTTGATTTCTATATCTTGTATGCCCAAGAAGGAACCTGGAGTTTTGGCCTGAAACATCTGAATTCGACTGCTACTGCACCCTTTGAGCAGGCAAAAATGTCTGTTTCACTGGAAAGGTGTCCTAAGGGATGCTCTGGTCATGGTTCATGCCAAAACTTTGTTGATGAAAGTGGCTTGACGATATACAGGTAAACACATTAGCTGACTTATTTACTTTCCATTTGTACAATGTCGGTAGATGCCTATATTTGGAGTATCTTCTCATTTGTTATGTTATCGGTTCTAATCGATTACTTGCATTTCTCAGCTTTTGTTCCTGTGATAAGACACATGGAGGAATTGATTGCAGCATTGAACTTGTAACACAACAGGGTATGCATTTAATCTGCCTTTTAATTTTATACGTCACTTCGACTCCTTACTTTGACTGCATGTCGCATGTCCAATACTCCAACATTCTGAGACGGCGTGACAATTTGACATCTCAGCTTGGGCCAAAAACATGTTTCTTTTTTTACAAAGTAGTCATGTTCCACACAGCGACACCATGTCATGTCCAACCCTTGCAGCCGAGTCGTAGTAGTATAGCCATTCATCAAAAGCATGATGTCTCTGCAATTTTGCATTCTAGGCCTTATTTAAACCTTCTTCCTTAGAGTAATCCTACAGCTAAGTTTTTCTTTGTTTTTACCCTGATACGAACTTGAAATTTCAATTTCAATTTTTATCCATTGCTAGTAAGCAGAAATGAATCCTGCAAGTTACAAAAAGCTTGTAACCCATGGAGAATCCCTACTTTTGCAAGTTCCTCTCTAATGCTTATGTATATCATTGTTCAGTCGGCATTACATGAAAAAGTTGATGTTTGGTATTCTCCTCCATTTTAAAATATCGCAAATGGCGATTCTGTATTTTTGTGTGCTGTTTTGAGAAATTATGTGCTGCATATGCCAATTGATCAGTTAAAGAATTTAATTGTCATTATGATAACCCAGTTGAAGTAGATTACCATGCGATATTGTTTCTTTGTTGAAGGAAATGAGTTTCATGTGAATACATTTTGGGGCACAGCATATTTACTTTAGACTGGTGCAGGTCACAAATGGCAGTCAATTTCGCTTGTTGCATCAAATGCTGCTGCCATCCTTCCTGCATATTGGGCTCTCCGGAAGAAGGTAAGTTTGGAACTCTGAGATATAGATACATCTTACATGTCAGACTGACTGGTAAAACTATCATTGGGGCCTTCTTAATATTGGCCTGACTTTTTGAAAAAAAATATACCTTTCTCTCATGTTTCACAAAATTATATACTGAGTTGGTCATATATACATATTAGATTCTCAAAATTTTTGAAAGAACAGTTATATTTCTGCGCACATAATTAAATCAATTATCGTAATATAATCGCGAAAAAATCGGTATAGATATATTGCCTACAAGGCTCTAGTATCATACTCTCAAAAGTCAATTTGTTGCTGCAGGCATATGCAGAGTGGGTTATCTATACGTCAAGTGGAATTTCTAGTGCGCTTTATCACGCTTGTGATGTGGGAGCTTGGTGTGTATTAAAGTTTAGTGTCTTACAAGTAAGCAGTGGCTGGCCCTGAAAATTTGGTTTCTGATGTCCCCTTGAAAATATTAAGTTATTACAAAAGATATACTGCTGCTCCGTAGATTATAAATACTTGTATCACAAAAAATGGAAGTGGACAACAAAGATTTGTTGATTTTCATTGTCCAGAGACACCCCTAGTCCATCTACATAGGTTCGCCAGTGCATATAAGAGTTTACTCTTATTTCTATGTAATGATCATGTGACAGTAAGCATAAAATACCAGTACGCTTCTGGGTCAGGATACTGTTGCTGCCTGGTTTAATGCTTTTCTTGCAGAACTGGAGTTTGATAGTTTACATATGTCGAGAATTGCCCTCTGTTAACCTGGTAATTTGCTGTGTGATAACAGTTCATGGATTTTTGGCTGTCTTTCATGGCGGTGATCAGTACATTTGTGTACTTGACTGCTATTGACGAAGCTTCAAAGAGGACGATTCATGCAGCTCTATCAATTCTAACAGCATTAATGGCTATAACTGGAGCTACCAGGTAGAAAAAAAAGGATCAAAAATTAAGTCCAAGTAAGATACACATAAGTGCATACGTATTCTGACATCGCTGAACATTTTATTGCAGGTCAGCAAATTTATGGCTGGTGATTGTGATCGGGGCCACAGGTTTGCTTATTGGTTGGCTCATAGAGTTTTCTACTAAATACAGATCTCTTTCATTCTCGACAGGATTCTGCTTGAATGCACTTTACAGGTGATTGACATTCAATATCTTGAACTTCATCTCCTTTCATATGTATGGTAGAGAATTGTTTTCCTTTGTTGTAAAGGGACCCAAAAAGGACTTTTTGAGGACGAGGGGTTTTGGTTTTTGAATCCCGATTGAGTATACCCACGCAATTTTTTTAATTTTTACTGATACATACTGGTATAATATATAGTATATAATATATGGAATGAAGCAAATTCACTCATTAAACTCTATATTCTTCTTATTCTTAATGTGAAGTAGTAGTCATTTGATGCAATTTTCGACATATAATTACTGTTGTGGTTCATGCGCAAACTGCCTCTATGTGTTGTCAACAATGGGGATAGGCTACATACATCCGACTCACTACCCTACCCTACCCTGTTATTTACGGGAGCCCTTGAGAAATTAGTGTAATGTTATATGATATATAAAGTACCCTATTTTGGGTGTATGATATGTAGACTACTATATTTTTGTCATGGTTATATGCTTCTTAGAGTTCGGTCATTGTAATCTCATGTTTATATTAGGTAGATTAATATTAAATGATTTTTGGTTTAATACGTGTTATACTTGGTCGAGTTGACTTATACTTCGTTTTGTAATTTCAGTTGGGACACGATTAGAACATCACTTCACAATGTAATCAAGCTGCTCAGGGAACGATTTCGTTGGGGATTTATGCTTGGTGGTTTTATTGCACTGTCAATGGCTGCCATCAGCTGGAAACTTGAAACCAGCATAAATTATTGGATTTGGCACAGGTATTCCTCCCCTGACGATGCATAGTGCTGCCTTTTATTTTACGCCTTCCCAGCAAAAAGCGCCAACGAAAATATTAATAAAACACTTCACCAATTAGAGACTTGATGTTTCACTAAAAAAATACTCCTTAATCTTTTGGTTTCACTGATCTCGCTAAGATTTCACCGAGTAACCCGGAGTTTGACCTATTATCATTTTTGGTGACTGGTACTGTAAAATAAAATCACCAAATATTTCATCCAAATAACAACTATTTTTAAGCATAATGAACAAATTTATTCCAAACACCAAATTGAATTAACTCCAAACCTCGGAGTTGTGGTTAGCATGTGAAAAATGTTGCTCCGTATTAAGATGAAATTCTCTCGAGAAAAAATTTCAAACCTCCAGTCTCCAAAGTGGATAATAACTCAAACCTGTCGCAATTTGAAATTAATGAAACCTCGGAACACAAATTGAATTAACTCCAACCTCGGGAAATAAAATAAAAAGTTTTACCAACATTTTTAAATACTGACTTTTTGGTGCTAAACCTTGTCTTGCAGCATTTGGCATATTAGCATATATACATCTTCATTCCTCTTTCTATGTGCGAAGGTTATACCTTCCACGACAAACACTGACAGCGAGAGACCACAAACTGGAAACTATGAATTGAGTCGACAAGATTCAATTTCACATAGCGTCTAACAATAGGGCTTGTTCTACAAGGGGCATTATTCCGAGCCTTTGAGGGGGAGGCCGGAGTTGGAACATGGACATCAGATAAGAGAACTGTAAATAATTTTGTAATGTACAGAGCAGAGCGCATTGATGAACGGTAGCATCTTTAGCCTTTTTATTACCATTTAAACCTAGGAATGGAGTATGAAAGGCGGAGGCTTAAGGGCCTATAGTAGGTTCGATTTCTTGGTGGATCTCGTGTAATTGCACTTGGTACGGCATAGAACTACAAACAATAGAAAATGAATGATCTAATTATTGTATAAATTTTACAATTGTGTTAATACACAAGTGTATGTATAAGTCAAAGAATATGCTTAGCAGTTTGTCATGTACTACGGTGCTTTTTATATTTCTCTCGTGTAAGATGGTTTCACACGAGATTAGCTGTCAAATCTCCGATTCGTGAGGTTATGTGACTGGAGTATTACCCATTTGTATGAGAAATGAATTGTTGAAGCGGGTACATGAATTTTAAAACGTACGGTGTAGATTGAGGGAGGGTGACACGTGGAGATCAGAGATTGGTAGTGATAAAAATGACCGTTGAAAATTGGCGGGAAATTTGTTGAAAAAGAAAATGTGAGTTGCTTTCGGTTAAAGGGAATGTGTAGTCTTTGGTCAACAGGAGGTATTTTGTTTTGCAGGGATGGTCGGATTCTGTTTGGGTTAGACTTTTAGATTCTTAGGTCCAATACTTTTTTTAAAGGTCATTCCAATCAATCATAGGACATTTTCCGTCTCTTCCGATTGTTTGTTTGCCTATTTTATTTCAAAGCGTCTCCCTTGTGACGGGTCTGTATTTGTGACGGGTAATGTCACTCACAAAACGAATAAAGCAAAAGGTGGGGGCACCCCTCCACTTGCTTTCCTCTCTCCTCTCATGGATTTTTTGTCTCACAATTTGGTACCCGTCTTCTCAAAGTGACGGATACCTTCCGTCACAAATGAGAAATTGCCATTTTATTTTGAGAGTCTCCGTCAATTGTTTACCTGTTTTTTATTGGGAATTGATCATTTATACTCAATTTGATTTGATCCACTATTCATCATTAGCGGCTCTCTCTTCTCTTTCCTAGGATTTGTGCAAAACCAAATGTAAACAAATGATCGAGAGTGAGAGAGTACGATATACAAGTACTTCCTTCATTCAACTTCACTCTACCACTTTCATTTTGGTACACTATTCACAACTCACAAGTAAGCATTCAACTTCAATTTTCTCTTAATACATACGTGAAAATATATTTATGTGGAATCTTGTTTGATTCGTCTTTACGAGTACATTAAAAATATCTAACTTTTATAATTTTTGCAAATACGTAGCTCACGATATTTAGCACGTAAAACGAGTGTTGGTAAACGTGAAAAAAAAAAATTGTGTTGTGTTTATGTTATGAGACAATATCACCCTATAACTATTCAATTTTTCTAAGATATGCGCCCTATGCGACATGATAAAATAATACGGAGTATTTGACATCGACTCCAACATTATATAACGTATGGCTATTGCAATGATATTTCATGACTATATTAGATTCTCATATTATTAATTGATGAAATCATTAAATAAAAAAAGAGTCGAGTCATAGTCGAATGATTTAAGCTCTCAAAAGCGTATATTTAATTCTCAATCACTTTATAAACTCTAGCATTAGACAATAATCTTGACTTTGATTTTTAACAAGCTAGATACAGTTTCACTATTTATCATAAAAATCCGAAATAAATAGTTGAAAGATCAAGATTTTAGCTACAGTACTCATGAAAAGTCTTCGATGATGTTCTTTTAAATAAAGTTTACGATTGCATGTTAACTTAAGAATATCAAAGTTGTCCCTTTGATAATGACATTTAACAAATACTTTGAACAATTAAATAGTTAATACTACTCGTGATAATTCAATTAGGTATCGATTCATAACTTATGAAGTTAATCAAAGATTCTAATTGGATTCAAATGTATGCATGTCATTTTTGTAATGTTTAAGTTACATTTGTATATTATTGTGGTGTTAGAAAGAAGCACGCAATTGTTATCCAACTCGATAAGAAATAATAATCGATCAATTTTAAAACAGATATATCCATCTTAAAAATAAAATTAATTAAATTAAATAACACCCTTCTTAGACATTTTGTTTTTATCTAATTTATTTTATTTAACCTGTTTTTTTAGTATAATCCGAATAATATACCCGTCTTAAATAAGAATTTGGCGCGGAATAATGTTCTGTACAGCATAAATGATTAATGATTGGACGGACAAGAGTTATGATACTAGCAGCCAATTATTATCTTACAGCTTATAGTATGTTTGTATTATTGTCTTATTTATTATGTTTTATTTTCCTTATTTAGAGTATAATAATTTTCTGGTGCTTATCAATTTATTTGTCATTTTCTTAATATACAGTCCACAAAATCATTAATTGTGGGTTATCCAAATGGTTGAAACTTATTCAATCTGATATGATTGAGGATTTGACCTGTTCACAAATGAAGAAAAAAACAATCTTTTTTTTAAAAAAAAAAAAAAAAACAGGTTATAATATTTTTTAAGTGTAAGGATACGTACCAAAATTAAAGTGTATGAAAAGAATTCGGTAGTGCATGCAAAAGATTATTTAACAATAACGATGTAATTTAAGCTCGCTAATTTTTATTTTTATTTTTGAATTTTATTAGGTTAAAAAAACAATATTTTAAGTGACACTTGACTTTTTTTTTTTTTTTTTTAATCTAAGAGAGCTATCCGATACTCTAGTCTCCTTAACAACGAAAAATATGATATTTTAAGTGAAATCTTTGAATTTTTAGAAGTTTACAGTATTATAAATTAAAAGTTTGTCGTACTTAAAATTATTGCCATTAGAATGATAACATTTCAAAAACCCTAAGTACTAAAACCCTGCATATTCAGTCATTTTTCGTATATCACCAACATGACATACTAATTAAAATTAACAAACTTTCAGAATATAATTTTAAGAAATTGAACAATTACCGTGTATTGATTATTATTATTATTAAAAAAAGTCCAACTTAATCTCAAAGTCTTGTTTAAAACGGAGGCATCCGTAATCTTAAGATGAGTCAAATACTCAAATACATACCAAATTAAATGATAAGTTGTCTCTATCTCCTATATATAAAAGCTGAGTTTTTTAAACTATTTTGATTGGCCCCTTAAAATTAGGAAGTCAGAGGAATTATTTATCCCCCTACCCCACCATTAAAAAACTCCATCAATTTCTTATTTGATTTTAGTAAGTTTACATTGTCAGGAGGATTTATCTTTCATTTAAACACTAATTTATAACTTCTATACTTTTTTAAGTTTTAAGGAGGATTCACTGTTATAATATATAATCAGCAAAGTGAATTCCCTCTGAAAAGCTCGAGCGAGTGAAGCCAATATACAATCTCTTTTATATGACCTTAAACTTTACATTATATATATTTTATATAGCCAATTTCATATTTTAGAAAGTTTACAATACCCAGTTGTAATTTAATAATAATTAATATTAATATAGTTAATTTCATATATGAACACAATGTATAGATTTTATATATTTGAATAAGTAAATAATCTCTGTTTATTTTTATTTATCGTTTTATAATTAATTAAATTTAAATAGTAAACCCGTGCATTTTTTTGCACGGGTATAAAACTAGTTAGAAGTTAGAGCTATGTACTCCCTCTATCCCACTGAATCGTTTACATTTGCTTTATTTTGTGAGGAAAAATAAAGCAAATGTAAACTATTGGCCGGGATAGAGGAAGTAATAGTTAATTGGCGGATACTTCATTTTAAGGAAGACTTAACTGAATTTTTATGTGCTAGTTGAACATTGAGGAAAAGGAAATTGAAGCAATAAATGTTGCTTTAGCCGGGCTGTTTCCCGTCTGAAATAAGACGGACAATATGTTGCCATTTTACAATAAAATGTTGCTATTTTCTGATAACATGTTAGCATTATTTTTCACATCATTTTCAGGGTAATAAATGACAACTCTAGTTATAACATTTTGTCATTTATTTGTTACATTTTATTAAAAAATGACAACATTATATCCGTCTTATTTCAGACAGAAAACAGCCCATTTGCGATCAAATTAAAGAAGAACAAAAAGGTCAAACTAAAGGTTTGCCGAAAACATGTTAGATTGCGTGTAATAGCACCTTAAACACGAGGTTTTGAGTAATAAAGTTACAAAGTATAGCATCTACACACCCAACAAAAATATTAACTTAGTATGTAGGAAAACTAAAAAGATCGGAAAAATGTGTTCCCTCCGTCTCAGTTTATAGTTTACATTTGTTTTATTTCCCTTTACAAAATAAAGTAAGTGTAAACTATTCACTGGAATAAAGGGAGAGCTCGGTAAATACTTTCCTACTCCATCCCCAATGTATTTTAAATCGGTGTAAATTAGAATCTATATATGCACAAATACGATTCAACTTCCTTATCGAAGTTTAATTATCAGAAATATAAAGGTTAAATCGAAACAATTTAATATTCATTAATGATTGAAAGGGGTAATTAAGGTTGGACGTACGACTACTTATTATAACACGAAAATCAGCTATCTTTCAGAACATGTATTTATCTTTTACATTTGATTTGACAATTCTGCATGCTTTTTCTTCACAATAGTTTTATTACTTTTAGGTCATCGTTAATAATATGTGACGCTTTAAAATCACTCAAATGAGTTTTTTTATTTTTTTTATTTTATCAAGTACAATAGCTTAAACGAGACCATTATTACATACTCTAACAACATACAAAGTACTTAATTAATGTTTATGAATATACGTGTATGCAATGATTTCATACAAGACTAACTACAGTAATAAACAAAACTTTCATAATATTTCGTAGAAACTCTGCTGAGTGTGCTTTGTAGAAGATAAACTCGTTTACAACTGATTATATATTCATTTTTGCTAATAAAAATTATGTATCTTATTTATTACTAGAAGGTTAGGAGCACTATCATTAAATAAAATTCAGATATTATTATATCACTATAATACATTATTTATCTTATTTATTATTAAGAGTATATTAATTAAAGTTTATCACCCAAATACATGCATAAAATGGTCCTATAAATCTATAATCACAAATTTTTATTGAAGACGGACACTATCCGTCACAAACTGAAGACAAATAGTGTATCTCTCACAATATGCGAGTGACACTATCCATAGGGTTCTCTACTTCTCCCCCACTTGACTTTTTGTGGGAGGGACACTATCTGTTTTCAAATTGTGACGGATAGTGTCCGTCACCAGCAAAACGGAAAAAAAAGAAAGGACAAATACTCGGAAAAAGCCGACATCATGAGGAATGGCTTTCTTTGTCGCCCACAAATCGATACTTCTTCACTATTAAACAGTCCACATCTCCCCACTTCTTTTTAGGACTATTCATTTACCTCCTTTTTACTTCTCCTTTTTTTAACCATTTCACTACAAAACCGTCGCCATAAATTCTTATTTAAGACGAGATTTTAAATTTAAGACGGATTAAATAATATAAATAAGATAAAAACAAAAATTTGGTACTCTTTAACTTCAAATACTGCAACATAACAACTTTTCTAAATTTATTTAAACCGGTTATGAAACGTAACAAACTCGAGAATTTGAGGTGATTTTTATAAGTTGTTAAAAATTCCGTTTACATAACTTCCATTCACACACGCAGAAAACAAACACAAATTCCTGAAATTGGTGTAGTTCATCACTCTTCATTAAATTAAATTAATAATTTCCTTCCTTTCTTCCCTTCTCTCTCTTCCCCAGCTATTCCTCAGGTAACTGTTAATCCCACTTTTTCCCCCAATTTTTACCTTTCTTTCTCAATTTTAGGGTTCGTATCTTATTTCTTCTTAATTACTATTGCGTGTTTTTTAATTAATTAATTTGTCGTTTTGTTTTGGTTGTTGAATTATTGTTATGCTTATGCTTATGAATTTTCGCCGTTTTTTATTTGTTCGTTTAATTCATAATTACATCCATAATTAGCTCGTTTACGTTTGTTTAATGCTTAATTGCTTAAATATGTGTTATACGACGTCGTTTGAGCTTGTAATTAATTTGTGTTGTTATAATTAATTTGGTTGAAGTTTATGAAGAAATGTTTTGAGGAATGCATTTAATATACTGCATATATGGTTGAAGTATGTTTGAACTGTTTTAAGTATAGATTTTAATTGGTCATGGTTGGTGCATGATTTATTTATGAATCTGTTACGCGTCGTCTAATTTATCAATTTATGGAAATGTTTGAGTAGTGTGAAGTGGAAAGAATTTTAGTAGCAGGAGGTAAGATTTCGGGGTGGAAATGTGAAATCTGAATCTGTTACGCGTCGTCGATGCTGAATCATGTCGTACTTGTGTTTATTTGATGGCGTTTTGTATGAAGCAAATTAGCTTGGGTGAGAACCGAACCTTAGGTAGTTTGATTTTTATTAGTGATGGGAACAGTCTGTGCTGGATTGGGCTCGAATTCTTGATTCTGTATTTCGTTGTCATTGTAAGCGAGGGGGGCGCAGTTGACTAGAGAGAACTCTTGAAGTTATCGGAACAAGGAGGTGATTTGTGTTGCGTTCTAAGCAGCTCATCTTGTACTGTTACTTCAACTGAACAATTTAGTTATGGAAACATAACTTATTCGTTTGGTATGTCAAAAAAGTTGGTGTGAAAGAGGGAGGAATGCCTTGTTTATAAATATTAAATATGTTACTGTGGGAAGAAATTGGTTTTTGCGTCCCTATTTTCCTCAACTCTTGTATAAACCATAGAAGGGAAATAGGTATCCATGAAGACATTTACACAAAACCAAACGGGTTTAAGTGTGCATGAATGATTGGTTATGGTCCTTACGAATGATTAGGGAAGCCGAGAAAAGCATTTTAATGCACTTCTGCCACTGCTCAAAAGTCAGAGAGACCGAGTGTGTTGTAATCAGTATTTTGTCACCTAATTTCCGTGATTCCTTCAAGCCATTTTGTTCTAACCCATTTTCTCCACTATTGTCTGTAATACTTTCTAATAGCTTATATCAATTGAATAGTTCTTGGTAACTCTTAGTCTTAGATTGAATGTTTTCATAATGATTTGGTGTTGAATTAGTTTGTAATAGATTGTCTTAAGCCGAGTCTTAATTTGGGTGAGCTCTAATGGACTTCCTTTTTTTGGTTTGCTCCTATGACATGACAGACGGCAATGTGATATGAAGAAATAACTTTGGAAAACAATGGGAGGTTGCTGTTGCTCTGCCAGAAAAACTCAATTACACCACGGAACACCTGTATATTATTATGTTAGTTTTGTTTCTCTTTCAAATTTTCTATTTTCTAACCATTCTTCAGAGTTCAGTCTTAGAGCATTGTATAGGAGTCTATAACACATCTGAAAGGATGTGTATGTATTTTGTTGATAATTACTTTTTGGGATATAAAATAGCAACTTACAGTATTTTTCAAAGTTACTACTGTGTATCTAGTGATGAATGATCTCTATTCTAGAGTACATCTTGGCATTAGGACCGCCTTTCTCTCTCTTTATTAGTGAATTTTTTGAATTGCGCAGAATACGCCTGTATTTGAGCAAATATACTTGTTCGGGACAGTTTGTACATGATTGAGATATATTTATTTAAGAATAGCTATGTGTAGATAGTCCTTAAACATTTCACTCTTATCATTCTGTCAATCACGTTGGAGTTTCTCCTAGTTAACATCAGCTGGCTATCTGTATGTGCCCCTCTGTGCATGATCAATATGAGGGAGGAGATCTTGATCAATGCGATTTCTTCTTCTTGTGACTGAAGAATGGTGAAATCAGGTTGAACTTCTTCTAGTGGAAGCGATTGAGCCCAGAGTAAAGGAAGCAACGCGTGAGAGTCTGAGACGCATCTTGATGCAAATTTCAGCTGCTAGATCAGTCTGGAGAATGTTTACATCTCTCAAAGGACTAATGTGTCATCTTTAAATGTTCTATATTTATCTTATATGTTATGAGCTTCTCGTTTTAATATGGGGGTATGGCCGTCTACATCTGTTCCCTCATTACCTCGCCGTTTGCGAGATTCCTAGAGACACTAATGTTAATTCCTATTTTCTATGAATAGAGAATGAGGAATTTTATTATCATTTTACTTCTATATTGTTTGCACGTCTTAAATTGACTGTTATAGCTCATTCTGCTATTTACATGCATTAATTTTGTGTCTTGCAGTCATGATAGGTTTCATAGTGAAACCTTTTATAAACTGATGATGTTTTTTTTTGTCTGTGTCATCATGATATCAGCAGTTGGTTCTCTGTTTTTGTTGTAATTGTTGTGGAAAGTGAGTTTTGTGCAGCAGGCAGTTACATTATTAAACTATTATTTTGCCTTCATGTAGTGTCCACCGTCTTTGGAAGCACAAGAGAACTTGAGATCGTATGGTGGAACAGCATCCGGTCTTCCCACAGGGTTCTTGGTTGGGCTGAACTTGGACACATCTAGTCCTGATACTTTCCGCCCCCCTCCTGCTCCAATCCCATTTAATGTTCTTTTTGGACGTCCACAAACTCCAACTCATGTTCGTGGAAGTCAAGGACCTAAAGGCAACGTTGGTAGACAAACCCTTGAGTCTATAGCCTTTGGTGAAACTGCTGGTAGTTATGACAAACTTACCCCTGTTGGTCATGTTGGAAAACCGGAGGGAAAAACACTTGCTGATATCTTGCTTGCATCGCCAACTAAGTCTGACCAGGAAATTTCAAAGCCGACTGAGGTCTATCACTCAGCCCAAGAAGAAGAGGAGGCATGTCCTATTTGTCTTGAAGGTATGAGTTCTTTTTCCACTTGAAAAAAGAACGCTACTACATAGGTACATCTTCCGCACCGTTCTTCCGAAGAATAACTTACATTGTGAAATAATGAACTTCTGTGCAGAATATGACACGGACAATCCTAAGATGGTCACAACTTGTGATCATGATTTTCATTTGTCCTGCCTTCTTGAGTGGATGGAGAGAAGTGATTCTTGCCCAGTTTGTGATAAGGTCTGTCACTCCGTCTTTTCTAACAATGCGCATTCATCAGTGTTTTTTTTTTTACAATAGATGATAGGAGTAGTTTTTATGATCTTCTATTTTTAGGATGAGTTTTTATGATTGGAGTAGTTTTTACAATTCTTGAGACTTTTTATAGCTTCCATTTTTCTACCAGAATATATAACTGAATTTCCGTTACAATTATGTGGAACAGGAAATGATATTTGATCATCCAGGCGATCAACACTGAGGAAATCGCTTGATAAACAGATTAGTAGCTTCCTTTTAGATCACGGCTATAAGACGTTGGAAATCTTCACTTTTATCATGACTAGTGGTTCATCATGGTGAAGTCGACAATGCATTATCAATTGTTTATTCAATCACAAGCTACATTCGGACTACTGCAAAGGGATGCAATGGTTAGCGCTTGCCTTACTGTCCTGTATTTACTAAAACAATTATTTTATCTGTACATAAAATCATCTTCCTGTCCTTTTTTCCGTCTTCAAATTCTTTAGGTTGCTCTCTATCAAGGCCCTTTTCTTTGTCCTCCCCCTCCCCCCTTTTTTGACTGGTTAAGTTTCTATTTACAGATTGAATAGTTCATATATATGTGCTGTAACTGGTTGATAGTGCTCTTTTCTTCCCGTTTGTTCCCCTCCCCTTCTGCAGATGATACTCTCTCCTTCCGATTTGGTTGATTCATAAATACCTTCAGTTTTCTCCGTAGAGCCATATTTTAGTTGTAGGTTGACCTTACTCTCCTAATTTTAAAGTCCAAGTTTGCCTGCTAGCAGTTTTTTGGGTTCAATTGTAATTTTACTCCCATTTTTTCCGTTGTGCATAAATGATGTGTAATTATGGAGAACGGAAGGTATTTGTGAACTAGAGGGAGCAATGCTCATTGACATTGAGCTGTAGGTAGTAATGATCGTAGTGAGGTTCTTTCACCTTTCGCTCACTGGTTTTCCCTTCCGAAACAGTTTCTGCTCCATTTCGTCATCAATGAATGGATGCCTTTTCTTCTTCGGGAATGTCTGTCTGCGTTCTGTAGTCATTTTATCAGTTGTGTACTGTTACAATTGTGTCTCGTGTTGTGCATAATTTCCCCTGTATTTTCGTGGTTAACCTCATTAGTTTAGTTTCGCTGTTCTTTTGTTCAGTGTCCAAACAAATTGCAATATGCTGACTACTCGTCGCGTGTTGTTTAACTCATGTACTGTTAATTGTAGTAATATGTTGCATACATACAGTAGACTGATGGGTGACTCGTGGGTCGTGGCTCGTGAGTCACGACTATAAGTTGAACAATAAGTATAGCAGAGTAACATGCTTGAGTGCCGGACAAGTACAGACTACGGAGTATCTAGTTTGATAACCGTATTCTGAAAAATATTTTTCTAATTTTTTCTCTCATTCTCGATTGCCATCACGTATTCATATCGATCATTTAATCAATTAATCCAAATCCAAACGACATGGTTGGCCGGTTGGGGGAGGAGGAAACATCCTATGACTGATTGTCCAAATCTTGTACACAGTTTCCGGAGATTAAGCTCAGATTTTGTCTGCGTTCCATATACTGCCATCGGAACTGGACCCTCCGGTCTCATGTCGAAACAAGAGAAAATCTCAATTGAACCCAATTCTTCCGCATCACATTTTTCTCCGGTCTAATAAACTTGTGTTATTTTTAAAACCCATACTCGCATTTTATCACCTGTGTCGGAGAAGGGTTAGTACTTAGTACGACCAATTCAAATTTCAAAACAGACCGTGACTGCACATTAGACGTGATGAAAATTTGAGTTAAAGGGTTGTTCGCAGTAAGTGGATTATACATCCGATGTACTACCACCAATTTTATAGTTTTTGAGCATTATAATAAAAATTTTGAGTTTTGTTTTAAAATTTTTGAGTTTTACCATAAAGTTTCTGAGTTTATTCATTTATATATTAAGCTCGAAAAATTACAATAAAACTCAATACATAAGCTTAGTTAAATTTGAGTTTTGACGGAAAAAAAAATTAAAATCTAACTTATAAACTTTAGTAAGCTTAGAAAAAAATATACATATGCTCAAAAACAATGAAATTTGAGGTAAAAAACTCAGAAAAAATATTCATATGCTCAAACACAAAGTAATACATCCGATGTATGTTCTTTTTTTTCTGCAAATTCGACGTTCACATATTATTATAGTAAGATGTAAAAGCATCAAAACAAGTAATTATTCACTTAAGAATCATTTTTTTTTTCGAATCTCTCGGAAAAAAAAGTTACTAAGTTATTATAAATGCACATTAAAATCGAAATAAATTGGATGAAAATGTTACAAATATCGACTTTATATTTATTATTAATGCATGAGAATTGCAAATTGAAACGTAGATATATTTATTATTAATTCTACAAAACATATTGCAGTCGTAAATTATAATCCTTAATTTTACAGTCTTACATAATTTTTAACCGAAAAAATAAGCTTTGATTTCGTCAATTGTTCCGAAATTTCAATGCTTTGAGTCGTACAAAAGTCGTAAAAATAGGTAAAGAATTAGAATTTCCGAGACACGAAGCAGGGGAGTTTGAAAATGGCAATAATGCCTTCAACTCCCCTGCAGTGTCGTCGACCTCCCATGCACATAATGGCATGGAAGACGTACCTATGGACACACCACTAATCGGTGGAGAACCAACCGTGGTTGATCTCTACCCTACACCATTAGGGGTCATGGTCGCGAGGGGCGAGGATGGAGGTGATTACCCTCCTATTAGGACGTTTCGAGATATCTTGTCTGTATGGAAGATAGAATCTACAAAGATGTGGTTGATTGCAGGTCCAATTATTTTTAACATATGTTGTAATTACGGTACCAATTCTTTTACTAATATCTTTGTTGGGCATATCGGAGATGTTGAGCTCTCAGCTGTAACCGTAGCTTTTTCTGTTTTCGGAAGTTTTGTCTTTGGACTCTTGGTAAGATTTTTAAATCTCTGCAATAATTTTATCAGTCGGATTTTTTTCCTGATTGTGTTATCCTCTCTACGAAGTGAAGATTTGCAAAAGTTCGGATCCTCTATCCCGCTTTTGTGTTTCACAACCTTTATCCTGTAAGGGCTGTAACGCGTACAGTCATACATGTCCTCTTATTACATTTTTAATTGATTTTTTTGTCAAATAAAGAGGTAACTAGAAATAGATGAAACACGAAAATGAAACAGGAGTCGGACTCAACGATCAGGAGATTTATTAATTAGTCTAATCGAGTTTTCAATGTTGACGATCCGCAGCTAGGAATGGGAAGTGCCTTAGAGACATTATGTGGACAAGCATTCGGAGCAGGGCAAATCCACATGCTAGGAGTATACACACAGAGATCCTGGTTAATCCTGTTGGGAACGTGTTGCGCACTCTTGCCTTTGTACTCAAACGCTACCTCGGTCCTCCTGCTGCTCGGCCAGGAACCGAGAATTGCTGAGCTAGCTGGAACATTTACCAAGCAATGTATCCCTCAAATGTTTGCCTTCGCCATTAACTTTCCGTCCCAAAAATTCTTACAAGCTCAGAGTAAGGTAGGAGTCACGGCTTATATCGGGTTTGTGGCCTTAATAGCCCATGTTGGCTTGCTGTACTTGTTCATTGAGGAATTTGGGTGGGGCACCTTTGGTGCCGCATGCGCCTTCAATGTATCGGCTTGGGCTGTCGCTATGGCTCAGTTTGTTTATATGAAAGTTTGCTGCAAGGATGCTTGGACCGGGTTCTCTTGGCTCGCTTTTAAGGACCTTTGGCCTTTTGTTAAGCTCTCTGTTGCTTCTGCTGTGATGACTTGCTTGGATATTTGGTACTTTATGAGTATTATGCTGCTTACAGGCCAACTTAAAGACCCTGTTATCTCAATCGGATCGCTTTCTATTTGGTACGTTACTTTCAAACCACTCAGCTAATTTTAATGTTGACGGGTTTCAAATTCAGATCATGACTCATTAGTGTTACCGCTCCATGACTTTACTAGCTAAATTGACTCGATTTGAGTGATGATAAAGTCGTCTGACGAATTTTAGTAACTACTAAAATCTCTGATGCAGTGTCAATATAACTGGTTGGGAAGGCGTATTTTTCCTAGGAATCAATGCAGCTATAAGGTAAGCAGTTCGTCTCCCTTGTGACGGAAGAAATGTTCTTATTTATCAGATAAAACTGTCACATTTCCCCGTCACAATTGAGAATTTGGGATTTATGTAGGCATATGTTCTAATTACTTGATAGTTTCCGATTTTGGTTGTAAAATTAATGAACACGCGACCAACAACTGATACAGTGTTCGAGTAGCTAATGAGCTCGGATCAGGGCATCCAAGAACGGCGAAGTTTGCAGTAATTGTCACCATTGCGCAGTCGCTTTGTATCGGATTCCTATTTATGTGCATAATCATGCTGACAAAGAACCATTTCGCCGTAATCTTCACAAACAGTAAAGAAATGCAGAGAGCCGTTGCGCATTTAGCTTATCTTGTTGGTATTACCATGATGCTTAATAGTATCCAACCAGTTATTGCAGGTATTAACCCATGAAAACTGATAAGATTACTATAATAAGTAATAACATCGGTTTTTCTAACGTGTGCAGTACGAAGTTCAATGCCATTAGATAATATAAATTCATTTCTTTACATTCATGTTATAATATTGTGAAGTTTGCCTTTAAACTAGATAAATATACTAATTTCAAATATAAAATATACTCACTCCGTTTCAATTTTTTTTTTTTTTTTTTTTTTTGAATTTTCAGGTGTCGCGGTTGGCGGAGGGTGGCAAGCATTGGTGGCTTACATCAATTTGTTTTGCTACTATGGTGTTGGGTTGCCTTTAGGGTTATTACTTGGTTACAAGACTACTTTAGGCGTCGAGGTAATACATTGTATGACGGGAATACGGGATGTAACAAATTATCCCCATAACTTATGAATTATGTGCAAATTAGACCCCTAAGTTTCATTTGTAGCAAATTAGCCTCCATAACTTTCCAAAAATGTGTAATTAAGCACAAATCAAGTTTTTTACCATTTTTTTTAACTAAAACCGTTTTCTATTATAAATGTCTTTCTTAAATTATAAAATATAATATTTACATATTCAACGAAAAATGCGAACCAATTTTAGAGTAAACAAAAATTTGGTCATGTAACTTTTCATTGTAACATCATTAACAATTTTCATATTAGGAACATTTTTTGCCAAAAAAAAAAAATAAAAATATTTGAACATGTTTTTTAATAATCGATAATTTTAGGATTAAAATATAATCAATAATTTTGATTTTCAATAATAGTAAAATATTTAATTAGCAAATTTTATTCTTAAAATTAAGATATGTGGTTAATTGCACATTATGAGAAACTTATGGGATTGATTTGCTACATTTATAAGTTAAGAGGTCCGATTGCACATAATATCAAACTTATGAGGGTGATTTGCTATATTTCCCCATTGCATGACGATTAATGGATTATCAATTGAGATGGTTGTATACTCGTATATATATTGTATGACGGATTAATGGATTATCAATTGATGTCCCGACTACAAAAGTTTTGAACTTGAAAGATTATAACTTAACTCGATCATATCGACCGAGAGTTTGACTCCTCTATAATTTTATCTTGTGTCCCATTATCTTATTACGTTTTACGAAAGAGTTTTTTTATCAGATGACTTGTTTCATGGCAGGGCATTTGGTTAGGCATGATTTGTGGGACAACACTTCAGACAATTGTTCTTGTTCTAATAGTTCACAAAACGAATTGGAATAAAGAGGTAATTTTCGTACAATTTCGTCACTAAAAATTCATATGGTAAATATGGTAATTGTATAAGTCGTTGAAAGATAAAATTGTATTTTGAAATACAAAATTGATACAATTTTATCTTTCAAAATGATAAATTTTCAGGTAAAACAAGCATCGGAGAGGCTTCGAGTTTGGGGAGGTCGAGTGGAAGAGGGCAAGGAAACAACGATGATTTCTATGGTTTCCGAGACGAAAAATCGACGTTACGATGTCTCTTCTCAGCAACTGTAGGATTTTTGAAGGGTATGCTAGCAATTTGTTATCTCCGTTTAGGTCTAGAGTTACCAATTTTCCGATCATAAAACGGGGGTGTTTATTGATCCTGAACCGGATTAAACGGGACTAACTTAGTGGACCGAAAACCAAACAAAGTATAAAATGTTGGGCCATAGAGCGGACCATAATTTTATTGGTCTGGTCCAAATCGGACCACAAAAACGTTTGGACCGGACCGAACCAAATCATATGGACCGAACCGAATTATATTGCTTTTAACTTTATTAAATTGGGATTACTTTAATTTATATGAATGTCCTAAATTTATTTTGTTAGAATAGTAGAATATGTCAAATAATATATAATAAAGTAATATTACTGGAGTAGGAGAAATATTTGTAAGTCGAAACTTGAAAAATTTTACTTCTTCTGTTCTTAAATAATTGACGTTTTCATTTTACGAGGTGAATCTTTGAATTCAATTTATACAAAAATGTATTGGTTAGAAAATTATAAAAAGTACACCATAAAATTCATTACGAATAGAGTTTTAATATGAGTATACATTTAAATATATTTAATCATATATTTTGAGAGATATTGAAGAGAGAAACGAGTGTCTCGAAAAATGAAAATGACAATTAAAAGAGAACAGAGGGAGTACTACATAACCAACCTATATTGGAGGTTCGGAGCATACATGCTAGCTGAGACTTGATTTGCCGTTGTGCATGTGTGATATTTAATTGACACCGAAATATTAGACTCGAATCATACTAAGTATTAAGAGTGAGATTTAAATCTTTTAAGGCCTTGTTTGGTTCATCGAGAAATTTAATTGACACCGAAATATTTAACTCATGTGAATTATTTTCCTGTATACAAATCTAATTCATGTGAATTATTTTCCTGTATATAAATTTACATGAATTCAGAAAAGTTGTTTGGTTGGGCATGCGAGAGTTCAATTCCACAGGAGTTGTGAACTAAATAGGAGAGCTAGGCCATTTAATTTCACCATTACGTAGGCATTCGAAACTCCTTCGAATATTTTTTTTTTTTTTTGATAGATAAGAGGGCAAAGCCCGAAGCTAATGAACTAAACGTGGTGTAGTGACACCCAAGAGATCGTCTCTAAGAATAGACCGAAGTGCCTCAAGAGGAGCTTCAGAAAATTGACCGTGGTAGAGGAATTAACTCCTTGATTTGCTAGCCAATCACTCGCCTTGTTGGCTTCTCTAAAGACATGCTCTATATATATGAACCTTCCATCCGAGCTTCCGAATTAGTTCTTTGCAACGATGAACAAGATGACGGAGACTATTACTAACCAATTGTTCTTCCACGACCAATTGAATACATGTATCATTATCCATATGAACGATGAGTTTGTCAATATGAAGAGTCCTTGCTCTTTCGAATATTGAATGCCTACATTTTGCCGAAAAAATTGGCATCCTCCTCTTTTTATAATTCATGGAATTTTAAATTTCCCATGAATTGGAAGCGCAACCAAACAAGGTTAGTATTAGGCCGTCTTGTTTTGGACTTAATTCTGTTGAATATTCCTGAAGTTAACTTATAGATCTAAACTTTTCTGAACTGAACTTATAAATTCTGAACTTTTCTGACTTACAGGATCTGAATTGAACTAAACTCATAGGATATGAATTAAACTGAACTTATAGGATTTGGATTGTTTTAAACTAAACTTATAGAATCTGAACTGAACTTATAGAAACCAGACTTTTCTAAACTAAACTTATAAGATTTGAACTTAAATTAATTATTATTATTAACTTTACGTTTTACTGATAATATTCACGAAAAAAAATATAGTGCGAAATACAAAATAAGATAATAAAAAAGTCGTTCGGTTCGTCTGAACTTTTCTAATTTGAACTTATAGGAGCTAAACTGACCTTATAGGTTATGAACTTATAAGAGCTGAACTTTTCTGAACTAGACTTATATGGGTTGATCACTTTTCCGAACTTATAAAATCTGAACTGAATTAAACTTATAGGATTTGAACTTTTTCTAAATTGAACTTATAGAATCCGAATTGAACTTAAAAGAGGTGACTATAATTCCAAATGAACAGGCCTTTAGTATGATTCACAAGATTTATGATCTCATTTGTATTATTCATGCCATGTGAGCTTACTAAGATGAGTGTGATATTAGTAGTCACATAATGTATGTTGTGGAAACCGGACGATATTCTCAACCAGCTGTTCTGTTTGATGCAACAAGACTTAGGGGGAGTCTCTTGACCTAGACTAGTCCCTCACCGTGCTCTTTGAGTTTTCGTTATGTAGTTGTTTTGTGTTTTTTTTTTTCTGTTTTTTTTTTTTTCTTTTTCGTTAGTTTTATTCTCTTTTCTTTTCAGGTTTTTCCCTCTTCTTGTAACCAAAAAAAAATTATGTATGTTGTTTGTTTGATGACATTTTTTTTTTTTTTAATTAAATGACTACAAGCGTGAATTATGATATTGTTTTTATTATGTTGATATTGTTTTTATCAGTTATTATAAACCTTTTAATGCTTATTTATTTATTGGAGGATTATCTCACATTTTGTTTGAAGTGTCTTATTGCCTTAAACATGCATGATTCTTGATTTACATGAAATATAACAACGGGTAGGAGAATTGTATTGTTACAATCATTAAATGTGGGCAATTTAATGTTTTTAGGTATATTTTCAGACGTTTTGATAACTTGGAAAAATACCCGGGGAGAAGAAGTGTGTTCAGCCTAGTTTTTTACGGTTATGTATTTTGAAATATTATATAATTTGAAATTCAAAATTGTGTATTTCATAACATTCATGATTAGTGTTAAACCCCATAGGAGTCAAATTTTCTTATATGATGTGCTAATTTATCATTGGTTTTTTTTTATCTTGTTTAATTAAATTATTAAGAAAAATTGAAATGTTATAGGATGAACCAAACCAAAATAAGCCTTATATTTTTTTAATATCATGTTTGTAACAAAACATGTTACTAGTTTAGTACCAAGTATTTAACACTTGAAACACGTTCAACTCATTAACAAGTTAACAAAATTCACGTGATATATGCGGATACAAAACGCATTTAGAGATAGAATCAATAAACTTTCACTGTTTCACTGGTTGTAATGCATATCTGTTTCAGACTTTCAGTTGTTTATACGTCCTTAGTTTTCAAAATAATCTTTTTATAATAATTATAATCACATACAGAGTACATTAATAATTCACTTATTATGGAAATAGAGTTCCCACACACAACCATGTAAGAACAAGCCTTATCTTTTTCCTATTGCCATGTTGTAACAAAACGTGTAACTAGTTTAATACTAAGCCTTTAGAAACGTATTCGGTTCATTAACATGTTACCGGATTCATGTGGTATACGTGCAAATACAAAACCTTAGAGTTAGAATCAATAAACTATCGCGATCCCACTTGTCGTAACATATATCGATTTCAATTGTTTATGGTACTCATGTTGTACCAATATGGGTTGGCCCCGTTGGTAAAGAATGCACGCACCTTCTGACCATGAAGTTGGGGGTTCGATTCCTATTGGGTTAAAATATAGTCCTGTTGGTAGGTAATTTGTAAACACCACTTTAAGCCCTCAAAGAAGCCGGTGTCTGCCTTGGCCTTGAAATGGGTAAGGCCTATCCTTAACCTAAACTTTTATGTACCAAAAAAATGGTACTCATGTTGTAACCAAATGTGTATTTAGTTTAATACTCCCTCCGTTCCATAATATAAGTGGCTTTAGGAAAAATCAAAATTTTCATTTTATAAGTCGTTTTACCTTTTTTCTATGTATTAAATGTTATTTTTATTTTCCAAAACACTAAAAAATTGAAAAAAGAGCTACTTTAAGTCATTTTATTGGTGGAAATACTCAACTTTCCAATTTTCAAAGAGACTTTATAACATATAATTAATAATACAACATTTTTCAATACTTTCTTATTTCTGGTGAAATAATCTAAAACGACTTATATTGTGGAAAGAGGGAGGGAGTAAGATGTTTTTGGTTGTTATAAAACTCTTACAAAACATACATTCACATGAACTTTAATATCACATGAATGTCCAATTCATGTGAACTGCCTAAATGAATAGGTAAATGACTTTCTACATAATGGGGTAACTTAAGGGGTTGTTTAGTTGGGTATTCCATTGGTGATTTGAAATAAAGTTAGATACCCAATGAAACTTAACTCCACCCCAACCCATCGAAATCTCATATTCACCCTCCTCCTTGGATTATTTAAACTTCGTTCATCTTTTCCATAACTTGTGATGAACCAAATAAGATTAGACAAGTATAGATTTAGAATTCCATATCACCATACTATCAAATTTCATTCCATTTCATTCGATTTCGACTTGTTAAAGCAAACTCCCCATAATTCCCACAGGAGCCATGATTTTGGCAACCAACCAAATGCACAATATTATAATTCATGAGATTTTTAAAATTTTATGAATTGAAAGCGTAGCCAAATAAGTCTAAATCTTTAATACCTGAAACGTGTGCAGTTTATTAAAAGGTTAACCAGATTCACGTGATATACGCGCAAATACAAAACCTTAGTGATAGAACCAATAAACTCTCACTGTCTCACTTGTCGTAACGTATATCAATTTCAGTTATTTATGGTATATTCTTAATAATTCGTCAACGTTATGTATATGAAATATTTTTTGATGAACTAATTTTTGATCATCATAAGATAAAAAAGAACTCATTGGTATATAAAAACATAATATCTTTTCATTATATTAATAATATATAATATATACATAAATAGATCAGCATCACACAAAATAAATCAAAACTGCTACTAATCTCAGATCTGATTGAAAAACCAAATAAATCGATTTTAAAATAATCAACCTAATTTTCTTGCTTTATCTCAAAAGAAAAATTCGCTATCCAACCCACTCCCAAGTCCCACCCTCTTCCCCACTTTCTACCCCCTCACTTCCCCCAAACAACCCATTACCCTAGTTAGCCAACTATAGTTCCCCAATTCCTCCAAACCACTATAAATTGGCCAAACCCATCCCAATCTAACACCTCATATTATTTTCATTTTCCTAACCTTCCACAAACACCCCTCTCTCTTAATTCCTCTATTCTATTCTTCTAATCTCCCAAGCCCTCCTTCAATTCCCAATTTTTCTTGGCTACCCCTTACAATAATCAAGATTTCTTTAAAACCCTAAATTAAAAAATTCAAAATACAAAATCTAAAAGTAAAAGAATAGAGTCTTAAGAAGGTCTTGCACAATCTAATTGCACTATCAAGCAAGAGTATATCAAGTACTCCTATCAACCCCACACCACCACACTTCCTTGAATTTCTCTGGTAAGTTTCCTTTTCTCTCTTTTTCACAAGTAGACCTTGATAAACTTAACTATTCATTCATTAATTATTTTTTTTTTTGTTTTTTTTTTTTGTGCTTCTTTCAAAATTTTCAAAATTTTAGTACCCCTTCATTTCCCTCCCTCTTTTCCCCCTTTCCTCTCCCTCCATATTTCTTCCCTTATTTTGCCCTAATTTCACCATCACACCAAAATTAATCAACCTAATTTCAATCTAAAACAAAAATTCATCATCGACCCAGTTCATATCTTTGAATTTAATTACTGGGTTTGTGATGATATAATTGATTTAGATTAAATGGTTGTAGTACTTTTTGTTTTAGGGTTTCGATTAAATGAGTAAATGAGTGACCTAATTTCAATCTAAAACAGAAATTCATCATCTACCCAGTTCATATTCTTGAATTTAATTAATGGGTTTGTGATGAGATTGTTGATTTAGATTAAATTGTTGTAATAATTCTTGTTTTAGGGTTTTGAAAATTCGCGAATACTACATGGCAGGGTGGTCGAAATTCGAGGTTAGTTCTTGTGTAAATGGCATAAATCCGTGTAGTGAGGGATTAAAAAGCTGTGAATCGAAGCTACATTGTTATTTTGTTGGATTGGTTTATGGTTATTTGAAGGGTTGTTTTGGTAATGATTGTTTTAGGCCTTTACCTCCGAGGTTAGGAAATGGCGAATGTATAGATTTGCTTAAATTATACTTTGTTGTGAAGGAGAAAGGTGGGTTTGAAGTCATTTCTGAAAAGAATTTGTGGGGTGAAGTGAGTTTGGAATGTGGGTTGGGTTCGGGTTTTGGTTCTGCTTTTAAGTTGATTTATGATAAGTATTTGAGTTCATTGGAGAATTGGTATGTGAAATTAGATAAAGGGAGTGATTTGTTGATGGAATTAGAGAGAGATTATCGAGCTTATGTGTCGAAGTACATGGATGTGGAGAGAGGGAGTGATGATTCTTGTGGTTTTAAGTTGGAGAAGAGTGGTCTTAGTTTTGACGGTTTGATGGATCTTGATGATGAGAATGGGAATGAAAATGAGAGTGAGAGTGAGAAGCTAGATTGGAAGAAAGTTGTGGCAGATTTTGCGGATTCGGAAGGTTCTAATGAAGGAAATGATGATAAGCCTGTGGAGTTGGAGAAACGAAATTTTTCCATGGATTCTGCTAATAATGACGGTGTTATAGTGAAAGAGGATAATGATGATGAAAACTTAAAGCGAGTCAAGAGTGAAATGAGTTGTATTGATGGCAATTCTTCGGATAGATCAGACGACAAGAAGTTTATAGCTAGGCCGGTGGTAGCTAGTAATGTGGTCATGAGTTATGAAAATTCGAATGCTTCTAAGGAAGATTCGACTAAATGTAAGAGGGACATGATGAATGTGGATTCTGGAGTGTCGAAGGAAGTTTCTAGTCACAAAAGAAAGCAGGATTGTTTTGCGGGTGTTCTTCAATGGATGATTAATGTTGCTAAAGATCCTACTGATCCAGTGATTGGCGAGATTCCTGAATGTTCGAAGTGGGCTTCATATGGAAATGACAAGAGCTGGAAGCAAGCCTTGTTAGCGCGAGATTCACTCTTTTTTAGGAAGATCCGGGCACATAGCCCTTATCACTTTGGAAGTCAGGTAATTGCTGGTTTATTACATAGTAATGTTTAGTCTGTTATTATCTTATCATAATGTTACAAACTTATTTATGGATGATTCATTCAATGCGTTTAATTATGACTTTCACGTTTGTGTATAAGTTCAAGCGTGTATACTGAACTAGTACTCTATTTGTGTAGTGAATTTTACTTAAGTTTCATTTTTATCTCTAATATGGTGCTTGTGCTATTTAGTTGGTTGTAATTGTTCTTGTGTCATAGTCATACAATTAGCAACTTCGGAACTGCGGTGAGCTATCCTTATTATTTGAGTTGTACTATGTTGCTTTAGAGTTCTCTTAAATTTATCTTGTTAATGTTGTATAAACCCCTTTTTTGGAGTTGGGAAATTAAAATTTGTATTTTGAATCTGTATTTATCGAACTTCAGAGATATTTGTTACAATTTGTGTTTGTGGTAAAGTCCTTAGTTTCACTTCCTTCGCGGGTAAACTTAATGACCATGATTGGCCTTGTTGTACGATCGTAAGTACCTATTCAAATTCAGACAAATCTCTTATTATACTTTGTTACTCGTTGAGGGAATAATTCCCAAGGACTTTCTTGGGATGGCGGTAACTATGGCTAGAGTAATAGATCTTAAGATTAGAGACTAGTGATTGGTGGTTGGTCGTGACCGGTGACAATAAAACGACAACATTACCCCAGTGCCTCAAGGAACTCTAGTGACAGTAGAGAGTGCAAAAGATAGTAGTGGGGGAATTATGAATCCTACATGAGACTTACGCTTAAGGATATTTACATTACTTTCATCCCATGCCTAAGAGGTGATCTAAAACACATTACTGTAGTCTCTCTCTCTATATATAAGGAAAGAGTCATTGCGCACTAAAGCTAGCACGCGTGTAGCTTTTACTACTTGAATGACAAAGCTCATATTACACTACATTGTCGGCTGGAATTGCTGGAAGTATTGCATTCTAGGTGGTTGTTTGATTGCATGTAGGAAATGCAATTAGAAAGTCGTATTTTACATAATTTTATGTATAAGGTACACTACAAAACTTGTTTGGTTGCATACTTGCATGTGGAAACTCTATTTCCGTGGTAAGTCAAGTTTCTTCTTGGAGGAATCAAAATTTATGGGAAGTCTTAATTATGTGAATTGTGGAGACCAAACAACCTTATCATTTTTACAATTCACATTAATTAGATTTTCTCTGCTTTTTAGTGGGCAACCAAACAACCCCTAGGGAAGAAATGGTCAATTTAGTTGCGGATGGGATTCCAAAGATGCAATTAAGATGCACGCGGCACAAAACCCGAGGGGTGCTCGAGGTGCATGCATCACTTTACAATTTCATATTTTTTTCCTGAAATTCTTTTCTTATAACTTTCTCTTCTCCCTTATCCTTATCTTTTACTTGTAATCCTCTTTGAAAACAAAAAAAAGGGATTGTTGTTGGATGAAGTGTTATTCTAAATATACATATTCGTTTGGAAAATCAATGGGCCTTGAGCAGTTGAGCATAGTCGTTTCAGTGTGCCTCGCGCCTTCTCAAACTAAGGCGTGTTTTAAATATCACACTTCTTTATTTTTTATGTTAAAACTTCTGTCTATGCTCCTTTTTCTTCATTTGCTTTATTTTATTTATTAATAGATCTGATTGTACTATTGGAGATAAACTAAAAACAAGGATGCTTCCAGTAAACCCTTAATGGAAATTAGGAAAACCTTACAAGACTAACTGAAAAACAATGAATTATTGTGAGCCTTTTCAAAGGCATCTGAGGTTATGATAGTTGCTTATGAAATCGATTAACTTTGTTGTCTATCCTAAAATAAGAAAAATATGCTTTTGATGTTCTGGTTTTGGGTTTTTAACTTCATAGGTAGCCATTGAATATATGCTAGGGTTTTGTGGGTTGATTCCAGGAATTTTTTTTCCACCAACTTCTAGTCACACTCGTATCTATTCATACAGTTAGCTACATGTGCGATCTTAGCAATTAGTTGTACTCTTACTTACAGTGTTGGTCTTATTTTGTGTTATACGGAGTAATTACTTTTGTCTTTGGGATATCAGTTGGTATGTGTGCTTTATTGTATTAGCACTTTCTTTAGTGTGTAATCAGATGAATAAATGCTTCTGCATGCTGACTTTATAAATTACAATCTGATGATTATTTTGTAAGTTGTAATGTCTATCCTTGAAATATTAAACGAAATCATCTCATAGGTATGACCGTATGAGACGGCTCAAAAGTTTTTTTATCATCAACGACAAATTCAATATTGGCCGTTTAACTTCAAATAGTATATAGTATGTGAGTGTTGACTATGTAAATGTAAGGGTTCCGATTAATGTTCATTGATGCTGTCACTTTTAGTCTTCTGCAATAGCCTAGGGTGTCTTTTTTATTGGTGCTTTTATAGCTTACATTAGTTTTTCCCAAAAAATTATACTCCCTCCATTCACATCAATTCCGTTCATTTGGGTGATACATGCAAGAAGTACTTTAATCTTATTTTTCAAATATATGGAATTGGAGTGAACAAAGGGGGAATGACATGTGATGCCTGTCTTGTTAATTCTGTAATTAAATGAGGAAAACATAGGGATTTGGGTTGGTCTGTCTTACAAGTCGGACCACCTCATACAACACTCACCGATAATGTTTTATGGTGCAGAAAAAGCTGAAAAGGCATTTATCGAATTTGTACGAAATGGGAGGAAACCATTCACGTCCAAGGCAACGGTTGGAGGCTCGTCTTGACTTGCAACCGACTTCCCCAATCTACACCAGTCGTCCTCAACAAAGAATACCTCTTGGAAAAGCATTTCAGGTACAAGTCCCAGAATGGACCGGAATGACTATTAATAGTGACCCCAAATGGTTGGGCACCCAATCTTGGCCATTAGAAAAGACTGAAAACCTGTCTTTGATTGAAAGAGATCCAATTGGAAAGGGAAGAGTTGATGATTGTGGCTGTCAGTTTCCTGCCTCTGTAGAATGTGTCAAGTTCCATGTCTCTCAGAGACGAAAGAAGATAATGTTCGAGTTGCGTTCAGCATATTATGCTTGGAGTTTCGATAAGATGGGCGAGGATTGTAGCATTTCTTGGACAATTGAGGAGGAGAAAAAATTTGGGAGNAATAGTGACCCCAAATGGTTGGGCACCCAATCTTGGCCATTAGAAAAGACTGAAAACCTGTCTTTGATTGAAAGAGATCCAATTGGAAAGGGAAGGCGGGATAATTGTGGGTGTCAATTTCCAGGTTCCAATGAATGTGTCAAGTTTCATATTTCTGAGAAAAGATTGAAGATTAGGTACGAATTGGGTTCTGCATTCTATGCTTGGAATTTTGATAAAATGGGTGAGGACTGTAGCGTTGCTTGGACAATTCACGAGGAGAAGAAATTCAGAAGTATAGTCAAGGATAACCCACAATCCTTACAAAAATGTTTCTGGGTAGCAATGTGTGAGGCTTTACCTAAAAAGAAGTGGGCAGACCAAGTTAACTACTACTATAATGTCTTTATGCTTCGACGTAGGGGATACCAGAATCGACATTATCCCAGTGACATTGACAGTGGAGATGATGAAACAGACTATCGTTCGACTAATAACTCTCTCAGAAATGGATCGGCTTAGGCTGTGCCTCTTAAGTCTTTTGCTCTAAGGCTTCTCGGCTAGCATATTTCTCTAAGAAGGAAAAAAGGGTTATTTTTTGTGAACTTGGTCGACATTTTCTCGTGGTTATTCAAGAATCTGCACATATACCTCAGTTTTGATACCAGCAGAAGTGAAGTAAGCAATGTTTTTTTTGGGATTCTACTAGGTTGGCAAGAATACCGTTTCGCAATGCCAGTTTATTTTAGCTAGTAATTTCCATGTCAATATTTGATGTGTTTATTTGCTAGTACAGGCAAATTATATTGGTGTATAAAGTCACCATTTTGTTTTGGTTTGAGAACAGCCATTGGAAAAACATGAAGGTTTCTGACGGATATGAAGTCGTATATTTACTTCCTGAAATGACATTTGCTTGTTTCCGATTTCCAGTTCTTTGGTTATGGAGTACTTGTATTTTTTGTGCAAAAGGGAGTCGTAAAGTCAACTTATTATTGATCCCGATATAACTTGGGTTATGAATTGCGATCCCACAAGCCATGACTTTATAAGTTAAGCTAGTCGACATTTGTGGTGGTCTCGTTGTTTTCCATCTGAAACATGAGATTCTTATTCTTTTGTGGTGATTGTCTATATATTCATTTGTTTTGGAGAATGACAACAATATTCAGTGGATAACCAATAAATTGGCCAATCAATTTATTTGGTAAATATATTGATGAATATGCCTTACTGTTTTTCAAAATGTATAATTCACTTACTGCGTTTTTCAAAATGTTTTTGTCGACAACATCTTGAAATAACACCATTCAATAATATAGTTATAGCTTAAATTATCCTTAACTCGTGATATTTGCTATTTATCAAACACGTTTTCTTAATAATGAAAATAAATACGAAAGGCGAAACCTACAATTAAAAACCGGGATCTAAAATCTGCTTTTATTCATCGACAAAATGGACCTAAATGTCCCCATGTACTTGTGAATTGTGACTTGTGATCCTTCAATTGCCTATTGGGTAGATCTGGTAAGATCGACTAGACCCAAACGACTCGGTCTTATTCATCCAACCCGAACCCGAATTGAGGATCCGACCTTGACCCGACCCTATTTAACCCGATACGAATGTTTATTATCGCATATTGACCGTTATTCCAAAACAACTCAGTAACAATCACCCGAAAATGACCTAAACCCGATCTGGTCGGAATTCTTACAAACTCGAACAACTCGAAATGAAATTAACCTGACCCAAACCCGACTCGATTAACCCGTTTCCAGGTCTATAGTATTGGGAGTTGGGACCCCTCTTTTTCTCATACAAACCACTTTTCCTTTTTCTTTATTCCCCTACCCAATTGTTTGATTGTTTCCCATATTCATTGATTGATTGATCTTTCCAAACTCCCCACTTCTCACTTCTTCAATCAATAATAACCTCAGTTAATCCTTGCATTCTCTCTATTTACCCTCTTGCTTCAAAACCCACAATTTTTTTTACAGCAGTAAACAACAACAACAACAATCATGTCTTCCCCAAGCAAAAGAAGAGAGATGGATTTGATGAAACTGTGAACCCTTTTTAATCTTATCACATTAAGTTTTGATCTTGTTCATATTTAATTGCAGTTTCTTTTTATTCTTTTTTTGATGGGTTTTTTGTATTTCTTGTGTTTGTGTTTTGCAGGATGATGAGTGATTATAAGGTTGAGATGATTAATGATAGTATGCAAGAATTTTATGTGGAATTTCATGGCCCTAATGAAAGTAATTTTCTTTCTTTCTTCTTTGATTTATGTTAAAATATTTGCTGTTTTTGGTTGATAGTTTCTGATTTAGTCAGTTTCATCTTGTTAGATCATCTTTTATTTTTATCCCAAATCCTTGTTTAAGACGGGTTTATCTGTCTTTAACTTAAAACGGGTCAAATAGGTCAAATAGGATAGATGAGAAGAAAGCAATATTCTTAGGGGCTACCAAAAAGCTTGTTCTATCCTAGGGAGTGATATTGACCCGTTTTAAGAGAGACCAACTGGTTGGGGTATTCAATTATTCATAACTGGTCTCAAGCCTTAATAGAAGAGGAGATTTTCTGTAGGTTTTTGTCAAGCCGCGGAACTCGAGTAGGGTTGTACATTGTCACATCTATAGAAGTGAAAGTTGAACAATGTTTCAGACCTGTATGAATTTGTTCTGAGAGATTCTTGTCATTTCTCCTCTTACTTTTTATTTTAGCTTATACATGGAGCTATGGAGGGACATTTTAAGTGTATGAATTGGAACTCCGTATATGTGTTTTTATTGTATACTACAAAACATGACTTGTTGAATGATGACACGAAAGGTAAACGGAATTTGGTTGTTGGCAGGTCCCTATCATAAAGGGGTGTGGCGAATTAGAGTGGAGCTTCCTGATGCTTACCCCTACAAATCTCCATCAATAGGATTTATAAATAAGATATACCATCCTAATGTCGATGAGATGTGAGTCGCTTTTAGCTCCTATACCTCTTACTTTATCATTTACATGAACCCAACTTTTAATATTGATGTGATTAAGCTTCTATTTAACAAGAATATTATTTCGAGTCTCCTGCATATTATGGCAAAGTTAAAGGGAGTTCGAATGTTTGCAATCTTACCCTTGTTATCTAGAAAGTAGATAGGCTGTTTTCAGAGGACGTATTGTAAATTTGTTTTCAGAGGATGTATCGTAAATTTTGCGTCAACTACTTCGTATGCTAACCGTTAATACACAAGGCAATGATTATATAGTTTAGCGAGTAATTGTGCATTATTCCATCACATTCCTAGAGCCAAAGAATATCCAATCTTTGGTTTCACTGGAAATGGAAATAACTTTTGTTAGTTAACCTTCTTGAAATTGGCAAACTAACATTTCAGGTCGGGATCTGTTTGTCTTGATGTTATTAATCAGACTTGGAGTCCGATGTTTGGTATGTCCAAGCTCTTTCATATCATTATAGAAAGTTAATGAGTTGTTTCTGTCACTGGCTAAAGAAAGCTTATGTTTCCCAGATTTGGTGAATGTTTTCGAGGTGTTCCTCCCACAACTCCTTTTGTACCCAAACCCTTCCGATCCCCTTAATGGGGAGGCTGCTGCGCTGATGAATAGCGACAAGGCTGCATATGAGAAAAGAGTTAAAGGTATCAGCATTAATGCTTCTGTTTCATGCTTTTGTTTTTAGCTAACAGAACAATCATATATCGTGACTTGTGCTACTTGTATCCTTGTTGATCCTCCCTTAACTGAGCTTATTAACTTATTTGTGTTGTATGAGGTGCTTCACTGAGCTATATGTGCTTCTTATCTTGTAAATTACCCCATTATCTAATTCTCAGTCTCAATATTGATCTAGGAGAGGAGTTGGTTGTCGCGGCATATTTTCTGTATTCGTGCCATGAATGCTGATGATATAGCCTCAAAATGCAATTGTGCTAACCTTCAAACCCTTATAACTCAGTCGCAATGTAGTGAGGTTCTCATTCTCCGGGAGATCACTCTTTTATTTTCCTTGTGTCCATTGATGTTTGTAGACTTGTAGGATGGTCCAGTACTACATATTCCTTTTATTGATTCCTCGCATTAGCGAACTTTGGAGTTCACCTAAGGGCCAGCTATTTGATGGCATCAAACATTCAATTTCAAGATACCTCTCTACAATAGAAATCTAGTTCTGAATTCGAAATAAAGGAAAGCCTTGTGTTTCTTATCCCTGCCTGCTGAATTATGGAGAAACAACAAAATCGCATGAGAAGTCATTTTTCTTTTCCGCTTCAGGATAAATTTTATATTGATCAACGTGTCTTGTGTTTATCCGTTTCTCCGAAACTGTACTTTTGATCTGTTGACGTGATACTCTCCCTCCGAGACAAGTCAGGACATTGATGCATATTTTCCCCCCATAAAATAGCCACGCCCAAAACTTCGACATGCTCCTGAATTAGTCGTGTGTAGCTGAGCCTATGTAGAATAGGCGTTAATCATCTTACCATCCACTAAAGAAGTGTAAGCTTCTCCATTAGATGAAATTTTGTTTCATTAATTTGCGGTATTTGTTCGAAGGGAAACATTTTGCCAATCAATTAATCCCATATCAGTAAAATTATAATGCTTTGGTATATCTTATGTCTATACAATATTCTCCAGAGTACTGTGAGAAGTATGCGAAACCCGAAGATGCAGGAGCTGCTCCTGAAGAAAAGACTAGCGATGAAGAATTGACTGAAGATGAAGATGCTTCAAGTGATGAAGAGATGGTCGGTCCAGCCGATCCCTAGTTTCGAGCACCTACAGAGTTTCACTATGCTATTGCATTTAACTTGTATGTGTACATTATGCTTTAGGTCTGGTTTATTGATCATTAGCTTATTGTAAAGACACTACTTCGGTGGGGTATTTCTGGGAGCAAAAATACTCGTGTAAAACCGTTTTACACAAGTGTTAATGTAAAACCGGTTCTTATTTTATTTAACTGCCCATGTATTTGTTCCCAAACTACTGCAGTTTGTTGGATTCTCTGTAAATAAATGTACACATCCTTCAAGCATTGCAAGCAGAACTCGAGGATAGCAATTGATGATACGGTAATTATTTTGCAATCTGGGAAATATTCTGATATGCCTTGCTTCAATTGTGACTTGTCTTTGATCCTTGAGGACAAGGATCATTTCAAGAAGCGGGTATTGATACACACCCATTATATAAGGAAGGGTATTTTAGTTATTTTCGTTTTAGTTATTCTCCTTGTGGCTATATAAGCCACAAACGATCCTTTGAACCGTTTATGAAAAACAATGCCAACCCAAACGATCCAACCCACAAAAACTACAGCATGTCGTCTTGCACTAAAATTTGTTCGTTTGAACTCTTTGTCTAGATAAGCTCAAATTAGATTGGTTATGGTTGTACAATAATAGTATTTGTGTATATTTACGGTAAGTAGACTATACAACCAGTTCCAATCGAGAATCTTGGACGCGAACCGTTCCAAAGACTTGTAATCGGTTCTTGGTAACATAGCACGAAAGGCAGAAAGTTGTATACTTAGCCAACTTGTGCCTTCTGAACTCAATGACTGTTAGGCTCGGCACCATGCTTTCCCGAGCCCAATATGACATGACACGAATATTCATTTTTATCAAATTGACCCGACTCAGCCCAATCTGATCCGTATTCTTGCAGACTTGATAGTTGATATAAGTCATATAACCCTAATTGACCGGCGAATTCAGTCTTTCAGAGAATCAAAGAGTCTTGAACCCTAAAAATTATTTACTCAACCAAATCCCCAAATCGATCAAGAGTGAAAGTGAAAGATGCTGAGTTCGCTTTGCCGATACAGGTTTCAATCAAGCCTTTATTATGTGCATTATAATTTCCAAAATCTTGTTCTCTATTCAACCAAATCCCCAAATCAATCAAACAATTCATCCCCAAATCATCAAATTTACTCTGATTATTTRGTTAATAATCTGGGTTTCTCTCCTCAACAAGCACTCTCTACTTCCCCCAAATTCCGTTTCAAGTATGGTAACGACTTCAAATTCTATGGTAATGCTAATTCTGTTGTTGATTTTCTAAAACAACATGATTTTGATGATACCCATATTAAAAAGATTGTATTTTCTTTCCCTTCAATCTTAACTTATAATATTGATAGAACCCTAAAACCCAAATTTAAGCTTCTTCAAGATCATGGTGTTTCTGGGTTTAATTTAGTTTCTGTTATTTCAAAAAATCCTCAATTTTTATCAACAGATATGGATAAAATTATGAATGATCTCAAGGAAATTATGGGTAGTAATGAAAGCACGATGAAGCTTTTTAATAGATCTCATTTTTTAATGAATTCATCTGGTCTGTTAAATATTGCATTGTTGAAGAATGAGTATGGTGTTGATGATAAAGCTATTCGGAAAGGAATTCTTAATCATTCTAGAACCTATTTGAGAAAACCCGAGTTTTTTCGAAATATATTGATTAAGGTTGAAGAGGAATTAGGGATTCCTCGAGATTCTGGGGTGTTTTTTCATGGCGTGTTTTTGCTATGTAATTTTAGTAAGGAGATGATCGACTCGAAATGTCAGCTGTTAAAAAGCTTTGGATGGACTGAACATGATATTTCTGAATTAATGAGGAGACAGCCAAATGCTTTCCATATATCTGAAGAAAATATGAGGAAAAAGTTGGGTTTTTTGATGACTGAGCTTGGTTACAAGCCTCATTTCTTATCTGCAAATGCTTGTTTGTTGGGTTATAGCCTCGAGAAGCGATTGGCGCCTAGGCATCGGGTGTTGTCGATTTTGAAGGAGAAGGATTTGTTAGGTTGCAACTTCTCTACTGCGGCCGGTAAAAATGAGAAGCAGTTTTTACAGATGCTTGAACGTTTTAAGAAGGATGTACCAGGTCTTGTTGAACTTTATCAAAGTAGCAAAGGTTGTTCCAAAATTGACACCATTTCGAATTGATGCTAATCCCTCTCTTAGCCAAGCCTATATAGTTCTTTACCAAAGTAGCAAAGGTTTGTCCAACTATTGTCAAATGTCCCTCAGATTTCGTGTATGATCATTTTACCAGGTTCTATTTTAGTTAATTCTATCTTTCTCCAAAATCCAAATCATTTGTTGACCTGTTCTATGGTTTGTGAGGGGTATTTTAATCTAATGTATACAAATGAACGAGGCACAGGGGCCAGGAAGTATGTTCAATTTTGGATTGTTGCTGACTTTTATAGTCAGCCATGATTGAGGTTAGTTTATATGGTTTCGTACTAAGGATGGCAAGATTCTTCCGTCTGGTTTCCACATTGATCAGGTATGAAATGCTCGAAGTCTTCTGCAATCCTGTTGATCTTGGTTCGGTCTGAACTCTCATCCCTCAGATTTCATGTATGACATCTTACAAGTTCTATTTTGTTGTCGGGATACTCCCTCTGTCCAAATCATTTATTGACCGTTTTAATTCTTTGCGAGGATTATTTTGATCTAATGTATAATGTATACAAATGAAGGAGACCCAGAGAGTATATTAGATTTTGGATTGTGGCTGACTGCTATTGTCAGCCATGATTAAGTTTAGTTCATATGGTTTCGTAGCAAGGATGGTAACGATCTCGGCAGCTATGTTGTACCATTTTAGTGTAAAAGATTAAAGAAATTTTTTGTTTGTGATAACAGAGGTTCTGGCTATAACCTCGGTTTTGTGTACTAACCTTACCGGTTTCATTTGAATTATTTTTGAACAGTGTGAATTCAAAAATATAATTACTCGGATCCGCTCAAGTTTTATTCGCTTAAATATGCAAGTTTTAAAAAATAAGTTGGGAAGAAAACCATAATTCCAATTTTCTACAACAAACCACGGTTAAAGAAAAAATAAGTATGTTTGTTATTATAGAATAGTAAAGAAAAAAACGGGTTAAAAAAATCTTTAGATAATATAGTAAGAAATCGTCTTTCCCAAATTTTGGTGCTACGACATGGAGTACATGATCACAAGTCTACAAGGCATAAACCAAATCATTTGAAACATTTTTGAACAGTGTGAAACTAAAAATATAACTACTCGGATCGGCTCAAGTTTTACTCGCTTCAATACGCAAGTTTTTAAAAAATATGTTGAGAAAAAAACCCACAATTCCAATTTTCTTACAATAAATCACGGTTACAAAAAAAGAGTATATTCAGGGCCGACAAAGTTATGGCCCGACACAAACTCAAGAATTTTTTTTTGATGGCGGTTAAAAAAAAAAAAACTCGAGAAAACTTCCAAAAAGCAGAATCGAAATTGGGATGTCATATGGATGTGCATCTCCGTTGCGCTATTTGTCCTATAAATACAAATGGTTTGATACTTAACCCGTCTTAAATTTAAAATGAATAATGCCGTCTTAAAGACAAATTTCCAGTTGAATAATTCAGTGAAAAACCGTCTCTCCTAAATTTTGGTGCTCCGAATCTACGACATGCAGTACATGACTACAAGTGTAGAAGACTAGAAGGCATGAGGCAACGGGTGAGGCGGTAAAAATAACAAGTCTTTACCGGATGTGTGGGTCACTTTGTTGTCGAGCTCATCACTCCACCTTATAATATCAGTTTTCTTCTATTGTTCCATTTCTTCGCGTTTTCCGAGGTATTTTCTCCCATCTCTTTCGTATTCTATCGTCTCCGATCTTCGCAATCCGCGATTTTATCCATTCTTCGCTGTATGTCTTCGTTTTTCTCTATCATTTAACCTAATTTTATCGTAGTTATTGTAAATCATTGTAATTATAGTTATAATTTCTTGATATTGTGATTTGATGACTTATGTTTTTTGTTGAATTAATTGCTTTTGATGTGCGAATTCGATCGTTTTGTTAATTTGAGCTGAATTAGGATTAGTTTGATGAGAAGTAGAGATTTAGTATTGATTTTTAGGATTATTGTTAACTATGATTCTATGATTGTGCTTTTTGATGATTTTGATGAAGATTTAGTGCTTAAATCTTCAGTTTATTAGTTGTTGTGCGTATGATGATGTATGCCGAATGTATGATTTTGATGATTTGCTTCATCTTTGGATATTTAATGGCTTGGATACTGTGTTGTTCATCCTAGTTTCAATGTAAGAAGTTTAGCAATCTTATTTTGGTTTTGATTATACGAAAACTTAATGAGACGGTTGTATGCATACAAATAATTGTTACTCCTTCAATTCGGTTGCGCGTTGTGTGTCCGACTCATGGAGTACAACACGATACTTCATTTTAGACCAAATAATTGAAAGCTTTGCAGAAATATCTGCATCCCGCACAGAACTTTTGAGTTCTTTTTAAGTTGCTATATTGCATTGCTAACTGATCCTCTTAAAATTTCTAATTGATGTTCAGCCCCTGAATTTCGAATCACGGTTCCACCACCGTACATGTATATAACAATTTCACACAAGATTCACTGAATGTGTATTAGTGGATGAAAAATATGGAATTGAGTTTCAATTGAAGGTCCGAATAATGTTAGATAGCATCATCACCCGAGGGCAAAAATGTTTTGTTTGCATTGCTTTTGATTCTGATGCAAAGAATTGGCTGGTTAGGTTTTTGCTCTAAGGTGATCGTGTTTGTTCCTTGAAGTAATTGACTTAGCTTGTGAGGGTTGACGTTTCGAGGGTTGATGTTTATGTGAGTGATTACTGTGTGGAAGCTGTGTATCAATATAAAGCTTGGTATTGTTGAATCCTGCTTATTGGTTAGCATATGTTCATCTGTAGAGCTCTCAACACTGCGAAGTATATAAAAGATAAAAAATTGGAACACCTGTGGTTCATGGCAGTGACTTAGGTGATCGTTTTGTCTAAGTGAGACTCTGGGCTGTGCAAAATGTTCTCGGAGATGTTTTGTTGTGTCACTCAATCAGATGAGATCATGAGACAGTAAAGACTTACTTTTAGTTCATAGGATGAAACACATGGCTGATGTAGGCGCGTGTTTTTCATTATTAATGTTGCATGACTCTGCATAATATGATATATTTGTGAAATTTTCCGGCTTTTGTTTTTGTATTAATTCTTATTGATTTTCTTTGGTTGTTCTATTATTAGATAGCCTGATTTCCAAAGATGGCTGATAATGAGGGAGAGGAAGCTATCTCGCATGCAAATGAAGGTGAAGTTCCGAAGACTGCTGAAAATGAGGAGGGAGCACGTGGAAATGATTGGGAAGTTGTATCACTAACGGCATCAGCATATGCAGCAGCTCCTGGGCCAAAGGGAGATGAATCTATTCATGAGGATAATGGCACTGCGGTAACTGGGAACGAAGAACCAGAAACTTCGCAGACTCTGTTTATGTCTGGTCATTTTGTGTTTCCACCAAGTCAACATGAGAATTTGCCAATCGTGCCTGAAAAAGTAGAACATCCCACGGGTGATCAACAACACGACCTTGTTTCTGAAATGAATGTGTTGAAAGAGGGCAAGTTTGAGGAGAAGGAAAATGATAAATGGGGGATCGAAGGGTTGGATGTGAGCAAAGAATTTCCTGATATTCCTTTATTCGAGGAAAATGTTAATGAACAGACCGCTTCGCATGGGCTGAATGTTGGTGATAAAGAAGAGGACTTTTATGAGGCTGTTATTGGTGGTTCAGGTGCATATGATGGAAGTGCTGTTGTAGATGATCTAGTTGAAGCATCTAACGATGTTAGAGATCCATCATATCCAATTTCTCAGGTTCCAGAATTAGGAAAGGAGGATGAAACTGATGACTCTGAGCTCCCTTGTGAGGCATGGTGGAAAAGAGGAGTGGCCTCCTTGTGTGCTCAAGCAAAAGAAACTAGTGGATTCTGGTCTATTTTTGTTGCTGCAGCTGTAATGGGTCTTGTCGTTCTCGGACAGAGGTGGCAGCAGGAGAGGTGGCAAGTTTTGCACCAGAGGTGGCAGCTCAGCGTTGGCGATGAGGTATATAAATGTTGTTCTAGATGTTCATTTGTTGTGCGATCCTGGGTTAATGTGAAACTGACTACACTGCCTAAAAGTCTCCCCCTCTTTGCAGGCTTGAGATAACCGTTGATCATTACTCACAATGGTAGTTTAGCTTTTTAGGTGTAAGATTACAATTGCTGCATTGCAGTAAATTTATATGGTAATATTAGCTACTTATGAAAGTTGCGAGGATTTGACATTGATGATATCTGTTATCTATTGCATTGCTGCATGAAGTAGGCTGGTATGTGTAGTTTAATACGTTTTTATTTATGGATGTATTAGCTCTCACATATCTCTGTAGCCTGCATATTACACTGTACATGTTTCTTCCTATTTTAGGAGTTTTAGGTGTTGCCCTATGCTTGTAAAGTTGAAGCGCAACATAGAGCATTGAACTGCTAGAGCCAATGCTAGCGAAAGACAAATTTGAGTCTCTATTCCTGTTCTTAGAATAGGATAGGCCGATAGGTAGCCCTGGAAATGGTGAACTAGTTATTTCCTATTTGCTTTCTGATGGACCGAGGGTATAATCATTCGGAAGAAATTTGTTTCAGTTTGAGTGAGTCGCTCCTAAAAAAAAAAAAAAATTGCTTCTTGGAGTTGTAGAAATTGTTAATGATGATCGCTGTCCATCCCATTCATGCTTTTTCTTACTTGAATATTACCGCCTGCCTAGTTTTGATCGGTGATGTTTATTACAGTCTGCGGAGTATGTTCTTTTTCTGTGTTCTTTATATTATGGGGTGATGCAAATCTACAATAATGTCTAATACAGTTACTGAAAAGCAGAGAGTATGACAAGGTTAAATGTGCTAGTTCCCATGAATTTTGATAAGGCTTGTTAGTGTAACCATGCAAAAAAAAATTGTGGCGCGAGTCATTTATTAACTACTAAGCCAATTATCAATCTATGGAATCCGTTTTGTTATTTGCCGTTCACTTAATTGCACTCTGCCATGAAATGGCAATATAGGGGATTGTTTTTTTTTGTCGCTGTATTTTTTGTCATTGAGAATCAGACTTGTTATTTGTCTTTCTGTATCAACTCAAGTTCCTATATGTTCTTTCAGAAATCGGGAAGGATTTTATCACGCTTGAAAGATGTGATTATTGGTGGAAGTCGCCGTGGTACTTACGTCACTGCTGCCTCAGCTGAGCATTAAGATGATGACGAAAATTTACATGAACCTTCTTTCATTCCTTGCTTATTCGATGATGATGATGATGATGATAAAGAATGTGATGACTCGAGACAGTTTTCTTGCATCAGAAGATGCATACTTTTTAATACACTTTTAATTGCTTTCGTTCATGTTTTGTCAATATTGCTGGTCGGATTATGCTTTTTCCCCTAAAATGGCTTTGATTGGAGTGCTTAATGTAGAGATGGGAGTGATACGAAACTTTGCTTGATATTGTAAGGTGGAAAACATCGTTATTTAGGCGAAAGCTGTACAGTCAATATGTGCTGGCTTAAAGTGACACAGACTTTGTGAGAACTTGTTTTCATCCAAATGTCTGTTAGTTCGTCTGATGTCTTCTGCCCTGAACATATATTACAGTCCGCTATTAAATTGGAGTTGTTTGAAACGAAATCTCTGTTATGTAGGCGAAAGCTGCAGAGTCAATATGAGCTATTCTCGGGACAGAAGGTCTTGGTTGTGCTGATTGACATGAACCATCTGATTCTTGCGGCCCTTGCATAGAATTTCTCACGATATAAAACCAGAAGAATGTGGCAAAAGCTAGGGCTAATTCGTTCATAAAAACGGAACTGAAGCTCCAGTGTATATTCAATAATGATTTTCTGATGCGAAGTTAACTTTGGATTGCAACACTACACAACATTCACAAGGCACAGATAATTAGTATCAGTTGCTTGCATCAAAAGCTCCAGAAGCGAGATGGCGAAGTACACACTAGTGTTTAATACAAACAGATTCCTAATTTGTTTCAAGAGCATATATACATGCTGCTAACATGACAGTCGAGAAGCTGCAGTCGAGAAGCTGAAGCAATTACAGTATTACACCATATACATCACCAAGCCATCCTAGTTACCCTCGGCCTTCACCTTCTGTACCAGATTTAGATCCTGTACTGGACACCTGCAAAAGTACAAGTGGGTCTAGTCAGGTAAAATTGGTTTGGCTCAAATCATGCGTATTAATGTCTAAAAACCAGCGGACATACAAATTTTGAGAACCAACGGAGGACATTTGAGGGTGCCGATATGCGAAAAACCAGCATCGTCTCAACCTCGGATAATTGCAAAAAAAAATGTATTGATACATGTTATTTGGTATATAAAACGAATACGGTAACTCTTAGTGCAACCTCAGACACGTGGTAGAAAACCAGGAAAAAAAGAAGACGGAGTTCGGTGGGACCTCACGTACAGTAAAAATTGAAGTGTATACACGATTTTCGAGATTACCGAGTCCCTGAACAAAATTCTCCTTAAATTACACGGAAGGTTCCTCGGGTCGCTTAAAGCAGAGACACAACTTTTAAGGACCAGCGGGGGATATCTGAGGGTGTCGATATGCGATTAAGCAGCATTGGCCCAAACTCGGATACTCATGATAAATGAATTGATACTTATTATTTGGGTTGAAATCGAATAGAATTAACTCCTATAGAGACCTCGGACACGTGGTAGAATAGCCTGGAGAAAAATAAACATGGTTCGGTGAGACCTCCTGAACGGCTCAAATTGAAGTGTGTAATACACGGTTTTCGAGATTACTGGATCCCGAAACAAAATTCCTCCGAAATCATATGTAAGGTTCATTGAGTTAGATAAAGCGGCCAGACAAATTTCTAGGAGCAACAAATGACATTTGAGGGTGATGAAGTGCGATAAACCTGTTTTGATCGAAACTCGGATACTCGTGAAAATGGATTGATACATGTTATTTGCGGTTGAAATCGAATAGGGTATCTCCTCATCAGATCTCGGACACGTGGTAGAAAAACTGAGGGAAAAAGAAACGTGGTCTGGTACGACTTCTCGAAAGGATCAAATTGAAGTGTATTACAATACACGGTTTCAGGATTCCAAGGCCTCGAAAGAAAATTCAACGGAAATCTTTCGAAAGGTCCATCGAGTCAAATAAAGCGGCTAAACAAATTTTTGAGGACTAATGGGAAACATTTGAGGGTGCTCATATGTGATAAACCATCGGTTGAACCTCAGATAATCGTGAAAAAGGGATTGATACATGTTATTTTGGGTAGAAATCGAACAGGATAGCTTCTGGAGTGATCTCAGACACGTGGTTGAAACCACGAGAAAAAGAAACGAAGTTCGATGAGACCTCCCGAAGAGTTAAAAACTTAAAATTGAAGTGTATACACAGTTTTCAGGATTGCAGGGTCCCGAAACAAAATTCTCTTGAATTCACACAGAAGATTCCTTCAGTCACATAAAGCAGCCACACAAATTCTAAGGATAAACGGGAGACATTTGAGGGTGCTGATATTAAATAAACCAGTATCAACCAAACCTCGGATAGTCATGAAAAGTGGATTGATACTTGTTATTTGGGGTTGAAATCGAATAAAATAACTTCTAAAGCGACCTCGGACACGTGGTAGAAATGTTCGGCTGAGGCTGGTTTATCGCATACCATCAGCCTCAAATTTCCTTTGTTACTCCACAAAATTTGTGTGGCCGCTTTATTTGACCCGAAAAAAGCTTTCGTGTGATTTCCAGTAAATTTCGTCCGTAGACCCTTGAATCCCGAAAACCACTTCGAGTTGAGCCGTTTGATAAGTCATACCGGACCATGTTTCTTTCCTCCCGATTTTTCTACCACGTGTCAGAGATCTGTTGAGGAGTTATTTTATTCGATGTCCCACGTTTATCCTTAGAATTTGTGTGGTTGTTTTATGTGACCGTAGGTCTCACCGAACTCCGTTTCTTTTTCTCTTGGTTTCTACCATGTGTCTTAGGTCGCTCCATGAGTTATCCTGTTCGATTTCTACCCCAAGTAACAAGTATCAATCCTTGTTTCACGATTAGCCGAGGTTTAGCCGATGTTGGTTTATCGCATACCAGCATCCTCAAATGTACCCCGTTAGTCCTCAAATTTTTTTTAGCCGTTTTATCTGACCCGAGGGACCATTCGTGAGATTTACGGAGAAGTTTGTTCCGGGACCCTGAAATCCCGAAAACCGTGTATTATATACTTCAATTTAAGCCTTTCGAGAGGTTGTCCTGGACTTCGTTTCTTTTTCTCCCAGATTTTCAACCACAAGTCCGAGGTGTCTTCAGGATTTACCCTCCAAATAGCAAATTAGCAACTGTCAATCCATTTTTCACGAGTATGCGAGGTTCGACCGAGTCCGGTTTATCGCATACCATCAGCCTCAAATATCCTCCGTTACTTCTTAAAATTTGTGTGGCCGCTTTATTTGACCCGAGAAAGTTTTCGTGTGATTTCCAATAAAAAATAATTTCGGGACCCTTGAATCCCGAAAACCGTGTATTATACTTCAATTTGAGCCGTTCGAGAAGTTGAACCGGACCATATTTTCTTTTTTCCCCGATTTTTCTACCACGTGTCTGAGGTATGTTGAGGAGGTACCCTATTCGATTTCAACCCCAAATAACATGTATCAATCCAATTTCACGAGTATCCGAGTTTCGATCGAGACTGGTTTATTGCACATCGTCACCCTCAAATGTCCTTTGTTGCTCCTCGAAATTTGTCTGGTCGCTTTATCTAACCCGATAAACCTTACATATGATTTACGAGGAATTTTGTTTTGGGATCTAGTAATCTCGGAAACCGTGTATTAAACACTTCAATTTGAACCGTTCGAGAGGTCTCCCCGAACCACGTTTCTTTTTCTCCTAGTTTTTTTCTACCACGTGTCCGAGGTCGCTCTAGGAGTTACCCTATTCGATTTCAACCCCAAATAACAAGTATCAATCTGTGAAAACCAAGAAAACAGAGGAGAAGAAGAATTGTATTTCTCATTTGCAGAAACAAACGTGCTGTACATAGCTATATATACAAACTATATTGTTAACACAATCTTTGACTCCTTAATTTACTCCTACAAATATGTTAACTGAATATATATGTTTACATACATAAAACGATATGATAATGCAAAATTATCTCCAAATATCTCGTGTATATTCCATATTCTGCTTCCTTAATTTAACACTCCTCCTCAAGTTGGAGCTCTCGGTAATCCGAGACCCAACTTGTACTGTAGATGATCGAAGCTCTCTCCTCCTAGCGCCTTGGTAAACAAGTCCGCTATTTGCTTCTTACTACGAACGTGAAATGTGTTTATGGTATTTGAAACCAAATGTTGTCTCACAAAGTGACAATCTATCTCAATGTGTTTCATTCGATCATGGAACACCGGATTCCTTGCAATATGTATTGCCGCTTGGTTGTCACAATATAGTTTCATCGGTTTTGTGTGAAAAATGCCCAACGAAGCAAGAAATGACTTTAGCCATATGAGTTCACTGGTAACTCCTGCCATCGCCCTATATTCAGCCTCCGCTGTCGACCTAGCCACCGTCACTTGCTTCTTAGCCCTCCATGAAATCGGTGACTCTCCAATCGACACAAAATAACCACTCAATGACCTCCTTGTGATTGGACATGACGCATAATCCGAGTCACAATACCCCTTCAATTGGTAATCTGCTCGCTTCTTGAAGGTGATCCCTTTGCTCGGATTTCCCTTAATATATCGCACCACTCGTAATGCCGCTTCCCAATGCTCTCGGCTCATTTACAAATTGCGATAAAACATGAACCGCATAAACAAGATCCGGCCTCGTAATTGTTAAATATACTAACCTTCCAACGAGTCTTCGATATTTCATAATATCTTTCAGCACATATCCCTTTGCCAATGACAAATTGTGTCTTGGTTTAATCGGTGTATGCGTCGTTTTTGCTCCAGCCATTCCACTTTCTTCAACAATACTCATAGCATATTTTCTTTGGTTTAAAAATAGTCCATTTGCTCCCTGGTCTACTTCTATACCGAAGAAAAACTTGAGCTGTCCCAAATCCTTGATCCCGAATTGTTTATCTAAGAAGACCTTGAAATTTGCACAACCCATTTTGTCGTTGCTAACCACGATCATGTCATCTACATAAACAAGCACCCCAATAAACACTCCATTTTGGTTGAGTGTGAATAGGGAATAATCGGCCAGAGACTGTAC
>VHZZ01000274.1:184715-215543 GCA_009801015.1 Silene noctiflora
GCTGCCATTGCTGCTTCCACTTTCTCCTCCTTAACTTTGGTTATGAAGACATGTCTTTCTTCCCTCAATATAAGACCATATACACGATTTATATTAGCAATAGGATCCTCCATTAATAAATTTGTTCAGATATTACCGTACAGTTTGGAATCCAATCTCATAAGGAATTGGTGAACCTTCTCCTCTTCCCGTTCCTTTGCTATCGAAGCGGCTGCTCCGCAGGTGCATGCCTTCACGGTGCTGTAATTCGCCAACTCGTCCCATATTGCCTTGAGTCGTGTGTAATACTCAACCACTGAATCATTTCCTTGCTTACACTCATTGAGATCACCTTTCAATTGGTGGACTCGAGGTGCGTTTCCCGCTGAGTATCTTCCACGCAACTCCTCCCAGATTTCGTCTACTGGTTGAGTAAACGTAATGCTCGAATGTAACTTCGGATCGATCACATTCCGAAGCCACGCCCGAATCATAGCATTGCACTGCCTCCACGCTACTGACTCCACGGTTTCTTCTTCTTCCTCGTTACAAACGGGTTTCTTGACCCTGCCTTCAATGAAGGCTAACTTATTCTTGGCATCGAGACCGTTTTTAACGGCAGCTGCCCACAAATCGTAATTATTCCCGTCAAAAACGATCTGCGTGACATTTAAATTTGGACTTTCCGAGGGATGTAAATACAAAGGCGATGTTATAGGAATGGTCTTTGGACCATCCATGCATTACTCCTTTTAATTTGTCATCACCAATCATGGTGAAATCGGTACTCTTTTGTATTTTCGCTGTGAAATTTTGTGGTGGATCGTTTCTTGTTCACGATACCATGTGAAAACCAAGAAAACAGGGGAGAAGAAGAATTGTATTTCTCATTTGCAGAAACAAACGTGTTGTACATAGCTATATATACAAACTATATTGTTAACACAATCTTTGACTCCTTAATTTACTCCTACAAATATGTTAACTGAATATATATGTTTACATACATAAAACGATATGATAATGCAGAATTATCTCCAAATATCTCGTGTATATTCCATATTCTGCTTCCTTAATTTAACACAATCCATTTTCACGAGTATCCGAGTTTCGATCGAGTCGGGTTTATCGCACGTCACCCTCAAATGTCCTTTGTTGCTCATCGAAGTTTGTCTGGCCGCTTTATCTAACTTGAGGTTACTTAAATATGATTTCCGGGGAATTTTGCTCCGAGATCCAGTAATCTCGAATTTCGTGTATTATACACTTCGATTTAAGTTGTTTAAGACGTCTCACTGATCCACGTTTCTTTTTCTCCAGGCATTTTTACCACTTGTTGAGGTCTCTCTAGGAGTTATTCTATTCGATTTCAACCCCGAATAACAAGTATTAATCCATTTTTCATGAGTATCCAAGTTTCGGCCTATGCTGGTTTTTCACATACCGACACCCTCAAATATCACCCGTCAGTCCTTAAAATTTGTGTGGCTGCTTTAAGTTACCTAAGGAGCGTTCTGTTTGATTTAAGCTGAATTTTATTTCGGGGACTGTAATCTCGAAAATCGTGTATTATACATTTCAATTTGAGCTGTTCGGGAGGTATAAAACCAAGTTCATAAAATTTCACCCATGGTATAAAACCAGAAGAATGTTGGCGAAAATTAGGGATAAATACCTGAAGCTCACAAAATGTATATTCAATATGATTTTCCAAGAAATTTTATGTGCCCTCCCTTCTCACTCGACGGAGGCCTTGTTTTGGCAATACATATTGGAGCTTCCACAATGTGAAGCAATGTTCTAGTGCTAAAATTTCGGAAGGCAAGTCCTTCCACAAAATTTGGTCGACTACAAAAACTGGAATTTAAAGGTTATATTAACCCATGCCACCTCTTGGTATAGTCTAGAAAGGTATCTAATGTTGCCATTGTAATAATCTTCATTTCCCATGACATTGATTCTTTCTAATTTGGGAAATCGGACTTCTTACCGTCAAAGTTGGGGAATGACGTAAAAGACAGTCGGTTTTTGCCAGCCAAGTCTGCTGTTAGTCCAAGATTTTCTCCCCAGTAGCAAAAGTGTTCCAAACTATTGTCCCGACGATGTATAGTGCTATTGCCACCTTAAACACATCATCCCAGGAACCTGAAAAAAAAGGAGTCACAGAATGACTGTTGGATTTCAAAGCAGACTAAATGGAAGCAGCAGTTTCAGATTGCAGTTGCCGAAAAAGAGTGCATATGGACATATATGTTTGGAGGAGGTTAACATCAAATATGAAAATGTAAAAAGCAGGTCAGTTACTCAGTTGGGAATATACCTCGCTGGAGAATGAATCCAGTTGCAGCTGTTCCAAAAACCCCAGCAAGAACACCGGCTGTGTTGGATAGCCCCAGCAGCACACCCTACAAATTTAAAACCATGTTCAAAAACAGAGCAACAGTTCAAGATTACAGTGTCGTATTTCACAAGGAGGAAAACAGGAAGTGAGTTTGGTATGTCTTGACGGTAATTTTAAAACCACGCTACCTTTGATTGATTTCTAGACTATATTGCAAAGGGGTCAAAGTGTCAAACAAATAAATTCCCATCAATGACGTTTTGGCTTAGTGGGTAATGACTAGAGGCTAGGTCGCATACTTGCATCCCCCATCCCCTTGTATTGTACTCGTACCAAAAGAAAGAGAAAGAAGTAATGCAGGGATGAAGAAGAGAGTGGAAATGACGGACTAGATGGCTTCATCGTCAGTTCCCCCTGAGAACTCCCAAGACCTACACAAAGTGTTTATGAAGAAATCAACTAGCCACTGCCTCTGGCATGTCCGTATGACCAGGAAGTCATGTCCCAATTTACCCAATCACATACAAAGGTTGCAGAGATTCCTCAGATTCTTTCGAGTTTCCTTGAGGTCAGCGGATAAAGAAATATTGAGTATGCTACTTACTAGGATCAATTTGGACAGAGCCCTAAGTAGCAGGGATGCCTTAAATAGGATAATGATGCACACTGAAAACAAGCCCCAAATAAGCCCCAAGTGACTTGTGATTTGGCGAGATAAAGGCTACCATTAATACAATGAGGCAAAATAAGATGAGAATAACTCACAGAATAACGTGGACCAATGTCTTGGTGGTTGGAATATAGTCCAGATTGTGAGAATGCATCCGCTCCCTGTCATTGAAGAGTGTGTAGTCATTTTCATCATCCAACTCGAGAGAGCCACACATAAATAAATACTATGAATATAAGAAATGAGCAATCCTGTTCAGCACACTAGAAACTGAGACCTTGTATTAAAAAGAAGTTATGCTATGTACTCCGTGAATGGTAAGAAAACTAGTTCTTCAACATCCTTAAGAGCAAAATCAACAGATTTCCTGCTTGCCTTGTTCTGTTAAACTTATTGTACCTCGGGTCTCGGGATAGGGGTCGGAGTCTGCCCAATGTCCAATAATGAAAACTCCGCTTAATATTACTCGTATGTAGTGATAATGTGTTATGCTACAAAACCTGATACTAGGTAACTTGTAGGAAAACTAGTTCTTCAACTTCCTTAAGAGATGAATCAAAAAATTTCCTGCATGTCTTGTCCTTTATTATATTACATATAATGTTTCGCTAAGAAGGTCTACATGGTATCTCCGTGTTTTCACATTTCTAAGTAAATGGTCATAAGATACCTGACTGCATGCCATACAGAGCACGGCTAAAGCAGGTGTCTTGACTTTACTTAGTACTGAAAGAGAGAGAGCTGGGCCAAGGAATCCAATCGTTTGCATGATCTGCAGACAGATGATAAGAGCCTCAGAAAATGTCAATCTAACATGAACCAAATGTTGTCATTCATAACTATATCCTTGGTATGGTCTATTGCAGAAGGATTTGGGGGAAAAACTGAATTGTTGTTTCCAGCAAGAACTTCAGGTTAGATAAACAGGGGCAGTCTTTGTTCAACAAAATCTTTCAACACATGCAAAACTTGAGACAGTAACTAATGACCATTTTCCGGCTGTGGAAGGCGATGTCTTGTTCTTTACCGTATTTGTGATGAAGGTAAAGCTATGTTTATCGAACAAATAGTGCACAGTATTGACAAAAGCTTGTACAGACTTAATACCAAGTATCCAGTAGACAAGCCATACAGCGTACTACGTTGATGTAAATAAAGCATGAGTAATCAGAATCTAACGTGCTTTTATGTTTTTGAAACTACACGGACCATGGAGGCAAATTTTGAATTGAGTAACTATCTACACTATGCTTACCTTACGAACAGACGTCACAGAGAGGCCTCTGCTAATAAGTGTGTCCGCAATCCAGCCGCCTATGTTTGCAAAGATAGCCATAGTCAACCATGGCAATACACAAAAGAGGCCAGATTCCATAAGGTTGAACTTCAACACCTACATCAAGCAGCTGGAGTCAAAATAAGCCAAGTACCTTCACGGCTTCAATGCTACAACTGTCCATTAATAAACTTCTTGGCTTCCATTTTGGGATGTCAATTATTAAATTCCTACATGGAATCTTTCCTTTTTGTATGCTAATTTTAGTTTTTGATCTTTTATCTTTCACAAACTTTTATTTTGTTCGTATATTCTTATCCTCCTACTTTTATAAGCAATTTAGCATGGTAGGTACTAGCTTCTCTAGGTACCTGATTGTAATATGTTGGCATCCATGTCAGAAGGATAAATGTGCCCCAGTTGTGGCAAAAGTGAGAGATTATGAGGGCCCACACTGGTGCTTTCGATAAAATTAATTTCCAGGGAATCACAGTGACAGGTTCCTTGGACGTGCTGCCTTCCATGATAAACCTTTTCTCTTGTGCACTAAGACTTGGGTCCTCTGCTGGTGAGCTGAACGCCTGTGAAAAGCCAAAAATATGAAATACTATCAGCTGAATACATCATCACCGTTCGTCCCTCGAGGGACTCCCGTAGTGAGGTCGGGGACTAGAATGTACGACTGTGTCAACAAACACAAAGAGGTTGTTTCCTAGTGACCCATCATGAAAACTGCATCAAGGATTGCATCATATAACTGCTACTTCACAATATAAGAAGCATATCCATTTCAGTGAGCCCTTTTGATTCATTCTATCATTTCTTGAACCAAAGAATACGGAGTATTTGGCTCCGTTGGAACTCTTGGAAGTGGAAACAAGATTATCAACTGAACATAGAAACAAAATTCACCTAGCTTGATTTCAATGACACACAGAATAATGTGTTTGATACTAGGGGAAAGAAAGCCAAACGTTATGGTTATCGGTAAGTATGGATTGATGGGAAGCGTGCATTTACATTAGCTAGCCACAATGCAATCCAGATGGTTCCAAGAGAGCCGAATGAATAGAAAACTGAAGGCCATCCAAGCTTGTGGATTAAAATTGGTGAGAAACCCAATCCAACAACAGAGCCAAGATACATGCCACTGTATACTAGAGACAGAGCTCTGCTTCGTTCAGACACAGGAATCCACTTCGAGATCATATTGTTCATAGCAGGCATAGCAACACCCTGTCACATGACAACGGCAGCTTTTAGAAATTAAGGAATATATTAAGACAGCTATAGGCACCATGAACAACATGTTTGAGAGTCAGAGAGACATCAGTTTCCTACATACTTCAAGAATAATGATCAATCTGAACTGGCAAAAGTGGCAATAGTCAAATTTTTAATGAAATGGTTGGGACAAAATGGAAATCCATATACAAAAAAATTTAGCTGCAGGAGCCTATATTTAATAGTTACATTTCAACTTAACAAAGACAACGAGCTGTAGTCTGTAGATGAAAGTAAAAATACTGCTTGTTGAACTTCTCCGAAGTATTGTATAGTACTTATGTAGAGCGATGAAGATAAGGAAGAGGCAACTACTATGTTTAGTTTCTGAATAAATACCAGGTGTACTGATAATAGTTCACCGACTCTGTAGTTGTCTGAGCAGATCTTCTAAAACTGAAGCTACACTGAGCTTTATCGACTAAAAATTTGGTCGTTGTCCATTACTCGCAAGATTATATTTCCTCTTTGTAACTGTATCTCAGACAAATGCTAACTAACTGTACGTAATTGTATAAAAAAAAATTCTGAAATTTAGAACACAAAAGTTCATATATGCGCACCGGGAGATGTTAGGGTTGATGGCTAACCTCACCAATGCCCATAAATGCACGTACGACAAGTAAGCAAGGCAGGCTTATCCTTGCAGCAAAAGGAGTCAGAATTGTGGCCACTGACCACCAGATCACTCCAAAACCCAAGACAAGCTTTCCACCGACCTTATCAGCCCAAATGCCTCCAACAATCTGTACATCAGAAAGCATCATCAGGAAAAAGGTAATTATATCACTATTTTCATTCATAAGCAAAAATACTTCCTGGACAACGGCAAATAAACAAACTTCTCCAGTGCCAGCACGTAATTTTGGAGCAAACCTGAGTAAGAAGATATCCCCAGAAGAAGGAAGACTGAATAAGGCCAACAGTTGAACTACTCCAGTTGAACTCCTTGGACATAGGAAGTATTGCAATACTCATGTTCACCTGAAGAAACATGCTGAAGTTAAGCTTCAACTTAACTACAGTCAATGGATGCTGCAAATTTTATTGGCAATGATCAAGTACAACGGAGAGAAGTGGAGAACAACTCACACGGTCCATGTTGCACAGCAGAAATGCTGCAAAACAAAGCAACACAATGAGCCAACGCTTTGGTAACGACGGCTCCAGAAAAGACATCTCCTTTTGCGCATTGTTGTCAGGCAGTACAACTTCACTTTCCCCCTCTGAAGGTCCAAATGATTCAAAGGCGGCTTCTGTTGCATCAATTTCCTCAGATTTATAGTTTACAAGGATCCTTCGGCCCCTATGATCCTTCCGTCTACCGTAGGAATTCGGATACACTGAGCATATCGATGAGCCTTTAACTCTTGTCAGGGAAGTTGGGCAGTAAGAACTCTCGCTTCTATCATATGCTGCTGCGGAATGTCTAGAACTTCTCCAGTCAACCACTTTAGTAATGCATACGAGCGAGCAATAAGAACATTGAAACGTTAGACAATTCTTAGTAAGCTGATGAGAAATTTTGTTTGGCACTCTCTGACCCGATAACCCAATTGAGAGACCAAATTCTTCTTTCTTAACACTTGATACACCATTCCTTCTATGGCAGACCGTACCTGTAAAATAGGCATAATGTCCTTAAGGGATTTAGATGGGCATATGAGTAGCGACTTAAGCGAAATGCCGAGAATGATTAGATATGAGAAAACTCTAATCATTGATGATAGTAGCTTTTTATCCATAAGCAACTCCAAAAAAGCTTATCCTTCTTTTCTATGAAATATCGAAGTTCTGCATTGAAGTCCCAGGTAACAACTACTTCTATAAGCGCATCTAACTCTCAATATTAAGGTTGAATTGAAGGAAAGGCACCATTGTGGCATTGTGCCACAACTAGATGGCCTTGATACTGTCAGTGTCTGGGCTCCACTAAGAATGATTAGATGTGAGTAAAAGGATCCTTCACCAAATTACATGATATCTATGCCATATCAAGGTCACCACTTTATGCTCCACCTACCAGGGAAAATTGATTTTTACCCTACAACCTCTAGTCAGCATCATCAACTCCTCAAAAACAAAATTCCAATTTCCGACCACAAAACAAGCGGAATGTTAGTCTTCAGTCTCACCGCCTCTGTCATATTATCTCTTTCTCACGCTTCATCACTCATATCTCTCTTCAATATGTCTTAAAACATGCAAATATATTATTATACATATGCTCTTAGCCTCTTAATGAAAGCATTTTCCATTAGAATCTAATGCTCCTAAGATACGGTTAATCTTGTATAAGATCCTTGTATGCAACAACATAATTAGTGTTGCTATCATTAAATGAGATTTTTAACATAAGATAATGCCATTCTAGTGTAAGTTCCATAAATTTCTCAAAGTACATTTCTTTTTAAAAATTACTAGTTAACGAGATTACCTCAAAATAAAAATAACATCTAAGTATATTTCCTGTACATCAATTTAGAAAAATGCTCTCAAAATGTCACACAAAGATAGCATATATCTTCACCTCCTACACTCCACATTTCCGGCTTTCTAGAGTTAACACTGTTGAACGATAGCATAACTCATAGTTGCTCAACTCAATTTACAATTTCTATAATCCAACAGTCATGGTGAAATTACTTAATCTCGCTATCTTCATTCAACTCATGCTAAGAGTATGAACTTGAACATTACCAGCAACAACATTTCCGCAAAATTAGTTCATAAAATTAGCAAATTATTAATCACAACGCATAATTATATCCAAATTTCAGAAACAATATCAAATAAACATCGACGAACAATAGCTTCAAATTCAGGAAAAAAATTACTCAAATCTCACTATCGTTAGCATCACAATTCAACTCATGCTAAGAGTTTGAACTAGAACATTAAAAGCAACGACATTTCCGCAATTTAGTTCTCAAAATTAGCAAATTAGTAATCACAATGCATAAATATAACCAAATTTCGGAAACAAAATCGAATAAAACAAACAACATGAACAAACACCGAAGCACATTAACGAACTTGAACATTATCAGCAATTACACTCGCTATCATTAGCATCACAATTCAACTCATGCTAACAGTATGAACTTGAACACTATCAGCAACAACATTTCTGCAATCTAGTCATAGAATTAGCAAATTAGCATTTAAGCGCGTAATTACAGCCGAATTTCGGAGAATAAAATTGAATAAACAATGACGAACATTGACGAACTCAACTCATAGCACAATATGAACTTGAACATTATCAGCAACAACATTTCCGCAATTTAATTCACCGAATTAGTAACTTAATTATCACAAATTATAACCGAAATTCCGAAGAAAAAAAATCGAAAAACAATAACGAAAAATAAGCGTAAAATTCAGCAAAAAAAAAGGAAAATACCAGGAGAGAGAAAGGAACCGAAAGTTCGATTGGAAATAACGCCACCGATCGCCATAGATGAGAAGAACGAAGGTAAGATTAATCAATTCATACCAGAAAATACGAGAAGTTGAACACTTTCTCTCTCTAGAGATGAGAGAAAAAGAAGAAGATAAGCTGACGTAAGTGAGGCTGAGTTGAGGAGTTGGTTTTTTTTTTTTATGAGTGGAAAAATATCTACTGCTTGCCTGCAAGGCTGCAATGCTGCTTACTTGTTTTTCCCGCTTTTCCCAGATGCTGGTAAGGTAAGGAGGGTCCATATGTTGACACGTGTCCATTTCTTAACGGTATATTCCACTTAATTTCAAGGCATATGTTCCTTTTGTTTTTTGAATTTTTTTTTTTTCGGAAATTGAAAAAAATAATTATTGTATTGTTAGGCCGGAATTAAATATATGGTATAGATTGATGTGTCTAATACAACTTCGTAAGTAAAAGAATCATCCAATTACAGACGCAAATTGATTGACGATTTATTAAATTAAACAGGGTCTAATGGATAAATGCATTTTGAAAGTAATTTCTCTTTGAAATTGTTTCTGGATACTCAAATACTTTTCTGAGTTTTTTTTACCCTTTAACTCTGCATTACTTTTTTGTTATCGTATAAAATCGATCTCGAGACTTCTATTATAAACTTAAACAAATGGTTGAGATAGTTTTTTGACATAATAACAAGATCATGTGACCAAAAATCACGAATTCAAATTTGGTCGTCAATGTGGTCCTAGTTGTTGGATTATAATTGGGAGTAGATTCACTCAAATGTCAAATATTGTCGCACTATTATGAATAAGGAAGGGCATTATTGTAATTAACTTCGATTAGAGAGACATGCCAAATAGTGAAGGTTAAGTCAATTTAAACCACTCTTTTCAGATCGTACGTGGACATCCTTCTAATTGACACATCCATTGCTTGGTTACCGTTATTTACCGGTGACGCTAATTACTCTTTCCGTCTCGATTATTTATTTAGTTTTTTTATTCTAATCCAATGTATAATCGGGATTTGTAAAGCAGTCCACATATATATAATTAATTGGTTATAAATTAGTTGGATTTAATAGACAAGCTGTTAAAATGGTTTGGAAGACGATCTAACTCGGGATTCCCTTGCTAAGTGTTCTTAAGCTCCAAATGTAGTCAAACTAACCAAATCTAAACCGAGATGAAAGTGGTGATAATATATACTCTTTCCGTCTCGGTTATTTGTTACCATTTGGTTTTGGCACAAAGAACAAGGAAAGAGGAAGAAGTCAATTATAAGATGACAAGTGGACTAAATTGAATATGAAAGATCAAATTACTCATCAAATGTAATCCGAAAATAAAAAGAACAACAATTGACTGAGACACCCAAAATGGAAAAGACAACAAATGACCGGGACGGAGGGAGTACAAGGAGTACTGTACCACCCTACTAACTGGTAACTGAACAATAACAATCGAGAAGATGAATCTTTTTCCGAAATCAAAACAAATACACGATACACTTAATTACAAATTCAAATCAAGTTTCAAAGGAATAATGTGTCTTCTTATTCTATATTCATGAATCATGACATTTTGTGAACCAAACGACCCTTTCCAACTAGCGATAATAAAAAACTAAACGGAAGACAAATAAAAAAGATTAAGGCGTTGAGCGGGTCTGGTCGTTTTACAAGTCGTCCTTCATGGATGATTATCGGAGATTTTAGACGGTCTTCTGGTACGGGTTTTGCATCCTTGTCCCGGTGCACCATATAACCTTCCTGTATTTGCATACATCACCGATCATATTAGATCTTGTTGTACTAGGCCAATACCTTGAAAAAATTGCAATAGTGGCCTATAATCTGAACTAGACCTGACAAATCGGGTCAACGGGTCGGGCGGGTCGGATCAATTCAGGTCTTTCATTGATTTCGGGTTAATTTGGGTCGCTCGGGTTATTTTGGGTTTCGGGTTTGTTCGTCGGGTAAGTTTCGGGTAACCGGGTCGGGTTATTTTGGGGTCAATGAATAAGAGAGAAAAAGTCATTTCAAGTCTTTTCGGTTCAATTAGAGTTATGTTTTGTCGGGTCATTTTCGGGTTGAGTGGTTTCAGAACCGGGTCATTTTCAGATCGGGTCAGTTACGGGTCAAGAGCTCGGGTCATGTTCGGGTCGGGTCGGGTCTGTTCGGGTTTTCGGGTCACATTCGGGTGATGTAATTCGGGTCATTTCGGGTCTCGGGTCAGTCTTTTCGGGTCGGGTCAATCGGGTCGGGTTACTTTTGCAAAGTCTAATCTGAACTACTTTGAAAAGGTTTATTTATTTGTCACCCAAAAAACATAGAAATTGGACCATGAATTTCAAAAAATTGGTTTTTAGATTAATATTTTATTATCTTTACCCGCTAAAAACCAATCCCAAATCCGCTAATCCGCATGTCCAAATGTCAACGGCCCAAAAATCTATGCAAATCCGAGTTTAATGCATTCAGTCACCTCTAAGCAAAAGTAATTACTTCCTCCGTAATTAGGAATGAGCAAATTTAGGTCCGGACCGGACCGGACCATTTGGTATGGACCAAACCCGAACCGGATTATTTTGGTCCGGTCTTTGGTCCTCATTTTTCCAAGTTTTGGTCTTCGGTCTGGTCTGGTCCAAGACCGGTTAATTTAGGTCTGGACCGAATGGACCAAATTTCATGTTTTAAAGATTAATCATTAAAATATTATGAGTGAAATTAACATTTTATCTTCAAAAGACATAATAAATTAGTATTGTCAATAATTTTCATAAAAAACGTCGTTTAATTATTTAAATGCATTTTATTTAGCGGAATTAAAATGTAATTATCGTATACGAAACACTGAAAAAACTATTTTTAGATCCATTTGGTCCAAGACCAGACCGGACCGGACCAAATATTTCGGGTTCGGTCCGGTCCAAGACCGAAAGTTTTTGGTCCAGTCTTCGGTCCACTAAATTTTTATTTTCGGTCTTCGATCGATTCTCAGCCCTATCCCGTAATTACATAAAGTTCTCATCTAACTTTTTACTATCTTATACGTAACATTTTAAAAAATTTACAAACTTTGACTTTAAAAAGTCAAACGAGAACATCATGTAATTACGGAGAAAATTCAAAACTATGGAAGCAGGCTATAACAACAAACATGTACGTACCTTACAAAGAGCCATAAAATCATGATCAGTCTTCCGATCACCAAGGCCAACATCCGGCATACCTTCCCCTTCAAACTCCGCCACGACCGCCTTCCGCTTCATCCCGGACACCAAAACCCCATCACCGGTCACAAACCCGGTCGCCTTTTGACTCAACGGATCAACCTCAATACTCGTGCCTAACACAACATCACCCCCTAAAAAATCCTTAACAAAACCCTCAACCATTATAATCGGATTAGCCGTAACCACAACCTTTTTACCATCGCACTTGCTAAAAACCTCGAAACTCTCCTTACGCACGTCGACTGCATAAAATCTCGACAGCACGACACGAGACACGTGTTCTATGTCACGTAACTTGAGACCTTTGAAAGAAATGTATATCATCGTTTTAATGGCGAATGATTCGGAGATAAGTAAGTACGAAATCGCGATAATTGGGAAGGTTAGTAATAAGATTAATCCTCTAATTAAGCTTCCTGCTTCGATTGCGATTAGCATGAAATATGGAAATGATGATCTTGAAATTAGTAATGTGCCATCTAAATCTGCTGCTACGGTTTTGTAGGATTTTGTTTTTATGTTGCATTCTGAAATTGGAGGAAATTTTGGCATTTTTTTTGTTGGTTTGTTGTAAATTGATTGAAATAATTATGTTCTGTGTTGTTATAATGGGTTTTATATGAATGATTTAAGGGTAATATTGGTCGAGCAAATGTCAACTAATTTAGTTAGTAAAGTCATGATCAATGCCAATGACGGGTCGGTTACGGTCGGGTCAAAGCGAGTCGGTTCATATCGGGTTTAGGTTATACAGGCTCAATGACGGGTTCTGGTCAGTTTAGTTCATGCCGGGTCATCAACGGGTGGCAAGTCGGGTTAGGTTATTAGTGGGTCAGTGTCGAGTCAGGTTATCAGCATATATTTTATCTTATATATTTAGTTTTACACGGTAATTTAATGCTAAAACAGTGGGTAGGTGTATTAATTATAGTTTTAGGTGAAAATAATTAAGATGAATGTCAATTTGGGGTTACTTAAACCATTATTAACCTAGTTCATTATCGAGTCATCTATTGGGGTTGAGAAAATATCGGGTCACAGGTCAGTTTGGGTCGGGGTTGGGGTCAGGTTGGAAAAAATAAGGCTGCTATCGGTTATCGGGTCGAGTCTATTTCGGTTCACCCAATTTTCAGGTTCTAGCGGGTCAGGTCGGATCAGCTTTTGCCAACTCTAGTACTAGCTCATGACCTGGGTTCAAACCTCGTCATTATCAAAATTGCCAATAATAACGAACTAAAAATGTTCAATAATTGAGATTATTACAACTAGAAGTATTTTAATTTAAATTATTAGTTGATAATCCATTGAATTAGTCTTTTGCATAAATAAAACTATAAACATAAATCTTCTAAATAATTCAAGACATGATTTCTTCAAATATGATTGATTAATAATACAACTAACTTGCACGTTCGAGCGTTTCGAAACCAACCAATTATTTTTTTTTAATTAAACATATGATTGTATATTCAAACTATCCAATACTTTTTCGTATTAAAAAAATATGATTCTAAAGTGCATGAGAAACCATTCAATATTTTCTTTATCAAAAAATATTACTGCATATTTGCATGCTAAATAGTTTAGTAAATGGATAATGAAATACGAGTCTCGGATATTAGCTTTGGCATGCAACATGATAAGCCAAGTGAGAGAATGGTATCAAGACTCGATATTATCCGGTGAATAATGGAACGGGAGAGTGGGAGTATTAGTTATATATAGACTTGCACCTTTTTATTGTGAAACAACCCATGAACGTTGGGTAACCTTTGCGGGGACCCAACCCTTTCGGTCTAGGAGAGTGGCGGTTAAGACTTTCACCCTTTTATCGCATGTGAAACAGCCCAGGAACGTTGGCTAACCTTTGCGGTGACCCGACCCTTTCGGTCTGGCAAGGTTCTTGTCCTTCTTGACAAACGTACCATACTTCCATGGAGGTATATTAGACAGAGGTACAAGGCAAGGTGTGTAAGGAGGTACAAGACCGGTATTACTATAAAAGAACGGGGGGGATTCAAATTAACAGTCTATTATCTATAAAATCTCCGTCTTAAGTGAAAAATGTTGATTTGCAGGTAGGTGTTTTTATATTTTTCTTTTTTTAACTTGCACCATGTGAAGAATTGGCATGATGACAAAAATGATGGTAGGTCAAGGTGGCCGATAGCAAAGCCGAGAAGGTATCAGACTGTGATAGTTGTTAAACCCTTATAACCACGAGCTCTGATAGGATATTAGAGAACCATCGTAAGCAAAAACCTAACCTAAGATGACGACTGAAGCTCAAACGACGGTTGCCTTTCCTATTCAAGCACAGGTAGGCAGATGACCCAAAATCACATATACGGAGTAAAAATATAATGTGTCCCCCAATCTTTTCGCGGAAGCATAGGGTAAATTGCCATTATTACCACGTAATAAACAAACATTTACGAAAAGAAATTAAAAATCTACGGCGTATACTATGATAGCTTTCAACAGTAAAGAAAACTTTTCAAAAACTAAATCAATCATATGTTACATCTCCTACAAGTTACACAGAGACTCCGACCCTCTACAGCCCTCTACAACCATGATAGTTGATGTTACACCTAAATAACATGTTATTGCGAAGAATGAAGACGGACATGTGGACACGGTCTATCGGGTTCTCCCCGTGACCAAAGATTCTTTAGATCGCGTCTTTTCTTCCCCAGCGTCAACAATGTTCCTGCATAAATTTCATGTTTAAAACTACCCTAAAACACAGCGGCATATATGTAGGATTATCTACTAATAAGAATCAGAACACACGACAAAGGGCTGACAATACAGTCCTGGGTGATTTACGCCAGTTTTGGATCTTGAGATGGGAAAGAGTGAGAAGGCAATGACAAAGGCAAGACGTCATCTTCGAGTTGCTTACTGTCGCAAGCTACTAGACCTAGAGCGATTCATAGTCTCCTACTGAATTCAAAATCTAAAATAACTACTTTTGCGTTATCTTTTGTCTCATTAGACACAATTCACACAAAGCTTCTTAGTTGTCATCAAAGGGAGCTAAACCATCCTACAAGTTATATATAACTTGAAACGGTACGTACCAAGTGTAAATGGAACAATGTAGAGAAGAGCTGGTTGGCCATGTCCATCCATTAAGTTCAAAGCCACATACGTTATGAGCAGACCTGCAGCATTAGGTTTAGAGTAAGCCATATTCAGTCTCTAAATCCCAAAGAATACTGGAATGTATGAACAAACTCTTGTATGAGACGGTTTTACAGTAACTTATTACAAGAAACTCAACTCACAAAATATTGTGACCCGTTATATATCTTTATCATCCATTTTAGTGTAGCCAATGCATTTTCATGATTTTAGTGACCATTATACTGTCTGCACTCTGCAGTGATACTTTTTATTTAGTAAATTCTTTTATATCATTGGTGGCCTTTTCACAATTTTAGTGATCCTTTCTTATTCTATTGAAATGGTCTCACGATGACGTATTGCAAGTCCGTAAAAGTGGCCAGTACAATATGGGACTTGTTGAGATATACTTCGCAAGTAGCTGTGTCACATACTGATAAGTACAAAGAAAACTTCATGGAGTAAGAAACCATCGAGTTTAGTAAATCATTTTGTTATATTCTATCATATTCTTAGCCAACGTATAATGAGACTTGGCTCCATTAGAAATGGAATAACTCATCCGCCTCCTCTTTTACCATGCATTTCTATTGCCCAAATACAAGGAAAAAATTTGGAGAACATGCAAAAGTTTGCGGGTAGGGCGCGGGGGTGGGCAATGGGGGTAAAAGGTACTCAAATGACAGGGAAAAGAAATGACTACATTAGATTTTCGTCATTAACAAATAAATAAAAAATGTTCCTCATACCGAAACCATAAGCACATATCGCCCACAGAAAGTATCCTGCTCGTATTTTCTTGTTCCCAAGCCAATCATATCTGAAATTAAAACCAGCAATCAATCCTGATGATTCAATTTGGTCGGTTCGAAATCCATTCTAACGTCCATTATATCAAGGAAATGAGAAAACTTCTAGTTGTAGCAATACTGTTAACAATTCTTATTTTTTACAAGCAAGTCCATGCATTTACACGGTACTATTTCATGATCAGTTCTTTACATAAACAAAAGCCAATAATTTTTATTTTGCAAGTTAAAGTAAGAGTGTAACCTCAATGAAAAGGCGATTACTAGACCAGGTAAAAGGATGTCCCCAAATCCAATGACGCTGTAACCTCCCCAAGGATCAAACATCCGAGGTATCTTCAAAAGCATTGGAATGCCGTCCTCTCCACTATTATCACCGCGCGCAACCTATATAATGAAAAAATTAGTTGTGTACGAGCATTGGAATCTGATTGTTTTTGTTGACGGATTTGAGGGAGATCATCAAAGCAACTTACCACAATCATAACACTCTCATGAAATAGATACTTGGAAACAAAGACCCAAAATATATCGTACAAGAAAGCAGAGCCTAGAAGAACTGTGCCAACCTGCCAAAATCAAGACAAGGTTTATGTTAATTAGCTTTCGATCAGCCAAGAACAAGGTCTCAAGCTCAAGGAGCATTCATTAGTTCATAAACATGTGGCGAGTTACGAAAACAGAAAAAGAAACAAATCATTCAATCTGTTACCTTGAGATTTGGCACACGAACTATCTGAAGCACTGTGAGAATCAACGCAATACCCTGATCAGAGAAACGATTTGCTCAGCAGTTGTAATTTAATCATCAAGAAGCTCCAATGACTGTAAAGACCACATATTATCTGCCAGTACATTTCTCGGGTACGTGAAACATCTAAAGTATGTTGAATGAACACATAATTCCCAGATGGTAACTTTTAGTTTGTATCCCCCAACCCTTTTTCCAACCTCAAAAAGCCAATGTTAAGAGATCTACAACCTTAAAGTACGCAAAATTATAAGGATTTGGGTCGAACCCATTGGACCTGTGCTAACCAATCCTGATTAGAATTCTAGACCTTTAGACCCCTGTGGAAATGGGTCTAGGTTGAACCTCATGGAAATGGGTCCAGGTTGAACCTTGAGGAAACAGGTCTAGGTTCAACCTCACGAATCATGATCCAGCAAGATCCGGTCAAGGCCCCGCCCATTGCCATCCCTAACTATAACACCTCAAGTACCAAGTTCTTAGCCAGCTTATCCACCTATCTACCCCTCCACTCTCATGACTGGCCTAGATTATCCGAGGGAACCCTAAGCGGACTTGGACCACACCAGAATACCTACCTTTACCAATCTAGGCATCCCGAAGGATCAAACTCCGAGGTATCCACAAAAGCATTGGAATCCTTAACTAACATCCAAGCCTCCAAGGGGACCCTAAGCGGACTTGGAACATGCCAAAATACTCTACCTTTACCAGTCTAGGCCCCTAGTAGTTGGAAAGGAAGCTAATCTCTGAGCTACTCTAGTGGAGACTCCAAATTGTAACCTCATGACATGTTTTGTCTGAGATCATTTAGAGAGTGCGTGGTACCCTATGTTACTACAACAGTACAACCAAACAAGCCATTATCTCCATATGTAAGGGAAACTTGTAGATCCTCAACCAGAGAACAAGTATCGAGTATATGCTGAAGAAGTCACGTAATGGTAAACTTGCACAAAGCTAATGGCAGAGCCAGAAATTATATCGATCGGTATCATTTTTAATTCTGTTGCTATCTGTTCCCTTTTAATGGATTTCATAATATGAGTTTTCATATTAGGCAAAGTCACAACATTCTCCCTCCATTTTTTTCATTTATTAGTTTAACCCCGTTTCCCTTTTTTGGGAATTCCTTCACTGACTCCCTTTACCAAACCTAGTAGCTTTTGTACTGAAAATGACAATTATATCCTCACCTTACCCATGTGCAATGAAAATGACCTCTACGCCTATTTTGTCTATCCTAAAGTGCCAAAATTCACTGGGGTTAAATGAAAAAATAAAGGGACTAAGGCATTATCTGTCTGAAAATCTGTGAGATCACAAGACCCCGTGACCTTGTAAGTGGCTACGCCTCTGCACAAAACTATAACTAAATCTATAAAATATCTGGTAAGCAACTGGGAAAGCACTCTTACAAGGATATCTTGACCGATCCAAGCATATGCTTCACGGCGGTAAACAGCCCAAACGACAGCAAAAATGATGCATAATGGAGAAACAGCCATTGCTAAACATGAGATTGCTCCAAAGAAGGGCACTTTGACAATTGTAACAGCAGCATGTTCAAACCATTTGAAGCTGTTGCATAAGTCAGTCCACAACTCTATCATAAGCTCACAATCGCATTCATATTTCACAAGAGTTGTCCATGATATCACAGGATATGACGTAAATTGCATGCAAACAAAGAAAAATTCAACCTACATCCCAAATATATTGTCCGCATTTGCCTTAAGTGATCGACCAATGTCAATAACCAAAAATCTCTAAATATACAGACACAAGGTAAACTTTGTCGTGTTCAATTTATCATCTTTATGGTAACAAACTATTTAAACATTGTCATTTTCAAAAAGTTACTCAGTATTAATTAATTTTTGAGAATATCGTTTGACCGCCAAACTCAAATAGGGACAATGTAAATTGGACGAGGGAACAACATTCGCATCCAACATTATCTTTTGACGACTATGAGTTTAAACATAACTGTTGGCGGATAGAAATAATGGAGCGTTGCTCAGACATACCTCGATAGGAATGCTACCAAACAAGTTTGCAAACCCTGCAGGACATAATTGTTCATAAAATCCATCACCCATTCTAAGTGTTAAAAAGGAAACGACATATATATCAAAAATTGTAGCAGGCAAAATGAATAAACATAGAGTAAAACTCACCTCGGCCCCACCAATGCAAAATAGCACCACCAGAACATCAATGAACCAAATTGACATAAGTTTGTACAGCATGACCAAAAAACCTGAAGCAATCACGACAAAAAGAAGTGCTGATCCGGTACTGATATCAACAAAACCTGAATAGCCAGTTTCTGCAGCAACTACCATTTCATCTGATGCATCCTACACACATCAAGAACAGGGAATTTAATGCTTATTAGAATCTAGTCTCCTTCAGTCTTCCAATTGTAACCCTGAAGGATGCGTATAGTTCACATGATGGTATTGGTGGCATGAGGTTGAAAATTGATTCCTAACATCATTTTTTTGCACACAAGAATCAAATAATTCGTATGTTTCTCTTACTTTATAACTATTTATCATTCCACTAAACTATTACTCCCTCTGACCCAACAGGTTCTTTACGTTTACTTTTTATTGGTGAGGGGAATTTTGAACTAACATAATGAGTCGGTTGTTGCGGAAGCAGTATCTTTATCATCATAGATTGAAGGCACAACCTTTGATAGTTTGTCTCGCTCAATAGCAGCTTCCCTTGCATTCCATGCAGACCAATACGATGCACACAAAATAGTACCAACAGCCATGAGCCAAAGAAAAACTTCTGCAACATCAACTGCTGGACGCTTGGGGGAGTATAGCTGCAAATAAACTGCAGAAAGGGAATCCTGTAAATAGTAATGGATTATGAAAACCCATGCAGCACAAGAGAATAAAGAAAACCATTGACTCAAATTATAGTCAAGTGCGTATTCTTTGGGAAGGTGGTCTCTCAAGGTTATTTTTCATAAGCATTATTATAAAACCCACTTTTTGCCCACACTATAGGTGTATTGAATAGTTGTTAAAACCTTAACGGGTATTTTGGCAAATAACATGTAGTTTAACAATATCTTAGTACAGAACCGTCTGGGAAGAAATCTGTTGTTCATCTACAAGCCAAAAGACTGCTGGGGAAGAAAAACAAAAACAAAAACAAAATCTATATCTTACCACTGGAATCGTTGTACAGTAAATTTTCCAATGTTGCACCAGCAACTATTGGCAACATTACGGCTGGTATTCTGATATCAGTGTCAGCATCAGCTTCACAGACCATTTTAAAAAGTTCTGCATAAAAAGTACCATTGAATATGTGACAATTCAACATAGAATAAAACTTATTCGTGAACTTGGGTCTAATTAAAGAAAAGATAAATCTAATTAGGCTGTGTCTCCATTTCCAGTGGATTAAAGACTCAAAATTCTTTGGCTGTATGATATGATGAAATGAAGTGCAGTGACTCCTGAAATTCTGATCATGAAGTAGCAGGCTGTGTATATGCATCTTAACCTCACAAACGGGAGCCATTCAGGCACGTTGGGTTGTGTTATTATTAGTTATAGTACTTACTAGTGAGGCAATTGTCGACTTGTCGCTTTACTAGTCTTGAATTTATTCATGGTATTAAATGTTCCAAATTTCACTCCACAAAGATGTGGATAGCTTAATTTAACATGGAAAACAACTCATTCTACTCTAAGCACATTCATAAACAACATACTAGCCAGGAATTGATAAAAAAAATTGCACGCATTCCCAGCCCTCGGAGCTCGGGGCAAGAGCAGATTTCGGTATCGAGAAAATAAATAAATAACTGTACCATAGAAAATGGAGGGAGTAAGACAACACATACAGATCTTCAAGTTTCAAACAGTCATCACTCATCAGACAAGATTAACTCTTTAAATTTTACCCAACCAGTCTGTGTGGATTCCTATAATGCTAATCCAAAATCCTAAGAGGTAACTCGGTGAGCAGATTTCTGACTTGTAACCCTTACAGAATCAGTAGCAATGCAGCCTCCAACAAATTGGTGAAGAGCAACCAAGAATTCAAGCGTGTCAGACATCATATCAGTTAAAGAGAAATGACAAAGCAATTTGAATGATTACAGTATGCCAAACGTACACACTCGAATTCGACAGCCTAAAGTAACTCTTCTAGAAGTGTAACTATGTAGCATAAAATGAGATTTTTTTATAAAATTATACACCAAGCTACTAATTGAGTTTAAATAAAGGTTAAAACACTACCATGATGCCTATATAAATATTTACTCATATTAGTATGGTCACACAAACAAAAAAATGCAATGAACGGAAAACAGCCAGTTGGGTTGCTAGCTTAGTTTGAAAAAATGCGCAAGGCATGCGCCTTTTGGATGTGAGGTGCTCTATTTTTTATAACAAATTTGTAATTTCCAAATAATATTTTGGGCAACAATAGTCATTTTAGGAGTTTTCAAGTTGGTTAACATGTCAAGGAGTAAAGTTAAGAATAATGGGGAAAAGAAATGCCGAGCCTTGTCTAAAAGATATGGAAAGTGCGTACTAGTTAGCCTTGTTAAATGAGCCGTGTCTAAAAGGCGCACCTAAAATGCACCGAGGCGTTTTGGCTAGTGCCTCATCCAAGGCGCACCTAAAATGCACCGAGGCGTTTTGGCTAGTGCCTCATCCAAGGCGCACTCAAGGCACGCTTTTTTAGACTAAGGTTGCTAGGAAATGCAAATGAATAAATCTGATTCAAAAGATTACACATAATCTTACACGAGGCTGTCTTACAATAGTTTGCGGTAAAGACCACTTTACTCAGAAATAAAAATACCCCTTTATATTGTTGATAACTCTTTGCCAACAACATCCATTCAGCTAGCAACTATTTCACTTGTTAGTGACTATTTATTGAAAATATAAAACATTAGTGATTACTTTACGAATTTTAGCGACCCCTTGCACTTTCAATTGTAAAATGGTCACACATTAACTTCCGGTAAAACCATCTTACGAGTGACTTACTGACAAGATCATTAGATTATACATGACAGAGCAGCCTATAAATCTGAATTAGCACACTTAAGTCAAAAGAGAGAGTAATACCAGTACTGTTGTTTACAATAAGAATAGCGGAGGCACCAGCATCTTCAGCGTTATTTGTCTTAGTCGTAAAACTGCAATTTCCTCTATATACTAGAATAGCTTCACCGGTAAGCTGCATATAAGAGAGTACGAAAAAAAACAGTTATAGGAACTATGTTTTTGAATGGAGCTTTTCCTATATTAGTCTCAGTCAACTAATCAAAGGCATAAAATCGGAACCTTATTCCTGGGAGGACTGCAACAATCTGGAGGATCAGCAAGAGTCAGTTTGGTCCGGTTCGCATGTTTCTCCTTTGATTCTAATGTGGGACCAAACCGCGCACCAACTCCTACATACTCAACATCCTCAAACCCATCAACCCACGTTGGTACTTTTACCTACAAAAGAGATAGTTCAATAAACCTGAGTCATATCACTAGATTTTAGTGGAGAATCACAAGCAAGATCTAATCTTCCTAACTCTATTGACATTGAACCTATGCTACAAATATAATGATCCAAAAACTGCCACACCCAAGTTCCAAACAATCCACCTAAAGAGAGTAAACTGCCACATAAAATAAAGAAAATTGGCATTCCTTAGCCATGAGAAATACTTGTGTCCTCCGGGAGGACGTCCTCCTTACACCCAAAAGAGGAGGACCATCCTCCTCATTTCCATTTGGGTGTAAGGAGGACGTCCTCCCAGAGGACACAAGTATTTTCCCCTTAGCCATACTGATGGCGGATCTCGAACCATTAACCCAACTTAAGATCCTAGATTACAACCTTTAGTTTGACAATAGTTAACAATCCCAACAGTCCTACCCAATTGAGGATTTGAGACCAAAAACCCATAACTCCATAAGATATCATAAAATCAAAACAGTAACCAATGATTATGATCATGAATTCACCATATCAGAAAAAAAACAAAATTTTAATGCTGATAACTAAACAATAACAACAATAATTTTTACCACCATATATTCTACTCATTACCACTTTCATGATTATCTATCAATAAATCATGAGATTTCAAATATTGAATAATAACTACACTACATCAAACAAAAGGTCTCATATTCACAAAACCAGATTCAAATCATTATCAATCATGATTTTCATGAACTAACCAGTTTTTAAAATTCTAATCAACCTCGTGAACACAAACAAACATCACAGATTCTTACTTGTGACGTCTTACGGCCGATTTAAATAATATTAAAAAGGAAAGGGGTTGTGAGACGTCCCAAGCTTGACCGTCACAAGCAAGTTAGACAAACCTAATGAATCAACCTCATATCCCAAGAACCCAAATCAACTATTTCAACAAAAAATCACATAACCCAATAATAATAAAACAAATTCAAATACCCAAAACAAATAAGTAAAAGTCAAACCCCCAAAAAATCCAAACTTTCAATCAAAAACATCAACTTCCAATCACAAAACCCCAAACCCATTTCTAATTGCTTCAAAAACCAAATTCCATACCTAAAAACAAATCAAATCCCATCAAAAAAATCCCTTTTTTCACTAAAATCTTCACCTAAACAAACAAATTAATCAAAAATAAATAAAGGGTAAATAAAACAGTAAAAGAGAGAAATTAATTACCAAGACAAAACTATTGTCACAGCCAGGTTGTTTAGGAGCTTTATCATCTTCATGAACTATATCACCACCATAAACTTGTGGTAAAATTAACAAAATTAAACAAGTAAATAAAGTCCAAAACTTCATGAAATCAAACTTAAACTTTCAATAAAAACCTCTGAAATTTGTTGAAATTTCTGGGATTTCTGTAATAATAACATCAAAACTTAAGAAAGATGAAATTTTGTTGTGAACCCAGTAATAAAAATACTATAAAAATAATAATTAAAAAGTGAAATAAATAAAGTTTGCAACAGACAGACAAAGAGAGGGAGATAGAGAGAGAGAAAGAAAATGAAAGAAGGCAGAAAGATGTAATTGTACTTGATTATAGTACTAGTTTGTTACAGTATGGAGTACTTTTTTACTTTTATAATTTAATTATTAATTAATTAATTGGTTTTTTTAATTACTGTAAACAGTAATTACCAAGTAGCCAAGTACCAACAATTGTACGGATTAATCTGTTGCTCCGTATTTTTTATGTCATGAAATTAATGTTTTTGATTTTTTCCGGACCCGACAAAAGTGATTCGGCCTGACTTGAATAACTAAACCCGAATCTGACCAGTATCTAAATGAGGATCTGAATTTGACTCGAAATTCGAATTGACAATAAAACCCGCAACTGTTAACTTTACCGCGTACTGAGTCAACCCCTAGTATACGTGACAACTCTCAAACCATGTATGCGTAATTAACTGCCTTTTTTATGGAGTGGCAAACTTGAAATTTTTAGAAAAATATCCTCAACCATTATATTCGCACAAAATTATTGCTCTTAAAAAGCTTTGAACCTAACACCCCTTTCTTTCATCTCATATCATCCGATCTACCTCCAAATCTATGCTTATTTGGTTTGATCGAAGACATTATCTCGAGTCGCTACTCTTGTCTTAAAATGAATATGAATTTGAAATTATCCGACACAATCACTTCACTTCTAACACGAATATATTACATCATCATATTCATAACAATACCCCGTTATTTTCGGGTTAATTTCAACTCATCTCAGTCCAGCTTATTTCAGCTCAATTTTGTTCAATTCAACTTTATTCAGCCAAAAAGAACAACGCCTAACTCAAAATTTTAATTTTATTTTTCCCGAATAATCCGTATATCGGGTAATTTACGTCAGGTGACCCAGTAAGCCCGTAATTGATGAGAGAAGTGAATGGAATAAGTAAATGTTGAGAATAAATAAGGTGAAAAAAGGTGGTGGGGGGAGAGGAGAAATCCGTATAAGACCGTACGAAAAGACAGCGGTGTGGTCGAGTTGATGAAGCATAAAACCAAGTTGCTAATCAATTTGGACGGTTTTCTGTCCTTTTCTGTTTTCTCTTTTTTAATCATTTTTTTTTTTATTTTTAATTTTGGTCAATTTGGATTTGGTCAAATACACTATTTTATGGGCCTTGTTGGTTACTTCACCTGGGTTAAAGTAGTCAATACCTTTTGGGAAATAAATAGTTGAAATTAAGGTTTAAATTTACGGATAATGCACGCGGTGCCCTTGAGATTTGATATTTTGCCCGAAATACCCAATTTTTTGGTCCGGGAAACTTTAAGAGGCCATAACTCGTACTTACGATTTCCGAAAGTGATAATTTTTTTTTTCAGATCGATCATCTTTCCGAGAACTACGATTTCAAAAAAAAAATTATCGTATTTGGATCCCGTGGCTAGGAGTTATTGCGTGTCAAAGTTTTTTTGACTGAGCAAACTTTGAGTGATCATCTCTCTTGGTCACGAATTCCAAACTCAACAATTTTTTTATCAAGTCGTAGTTCTCGGAAAGATGATCAATTTGAAAAAAAAATTATCACTTTCTGAACTCGTAAACAGGAGTTATGACCTCTTAAAGTTTTCCGCATAAAAAAATTAGGTATTTCGGGCAAAAAAGCAAACCTCAAGGGCACCGTGCGCATTTTCCGTTTAATTTATCACAAATTCTCATTTACGACGGACAATATCATCACCAGCTTGTGACGAGTTACGTAAAATTCACATAAGCAGATAAAGATTAATTATTCGTGACTACTCATGTTGGTGATATTTGACCTATTACAAATGAGACTTACTGTTTATTTACAGGGTAGTAAGTAGGTATCTTGTAAACAAAGTACGAAGATATTTGTTTTGTAATTAAAACGGGTTAAGTACTACGCTATTTAGATAGATGAGATAAAGTTTTGTTATAGCGTAGATGATATTCTTTTGTGTCACATGTGTAAGTGAATACTTAACACATTCGATATTTCGATTTTAAATTAGAATTTGCGAAGACAATGAAACACGGTAAAATAATATACAAATATTTTGATGCGCCTGTTAGTCTGTCACCCAAATATGATAATTTATAAAAGTTATTGTCATAAAATAAAGAAATACGTAATTTTACAATAACCGTTGTTTAAAACATCATCTGTCCCACTTTCGTGTCTCATCATGTGTCCCACGGTCTTAAACTTTTAGCATATCATTCTTTTATGATATATAATGTATAATGCTTATGTCTTAATTAAAGAGATACTAAAACACATGATAAAACACGAAAATACATCAAAAAACCCGAACTCTTTATAATTATACAAGAATTATTGTTAGGCTTTTTAATACTTCCTACAAATTTTTTATACTTCCTACAAATTTGGAAGAGGATTCACCACATGTCATCCACTAATAACATTGGTGTAGTAATAGGTAAGTGATGACATCACTTTATGGTATATGGAAGGATGACTTTACCACATGTTCTTTATTCTATGATTTGTCTATTAATATAACTAGTTAAATTATTTACCGAATATATCTTAGTTTAGTGGTTAAAATGGAGGTACTATTGTGGACGATAGGTCACAGGTTTGAATCCCCCTCTCCTTTTATTGTAATGCGACTATATACGCGCTTTGTAAAACCAAAAAACAAATAACTAGTTAAATTATTTGAAATGTATTTCCCATTTATAATTAAGGTTAAATGTTCGCCAGCACAAGTCGCTAGATATTTCAATCTAGACTCTTATAAAGATACTGTAAATGACAAGAAAATATCTAAAGTTTCATTATATCCGTCACAAGCTTGTGACAGGTTAAATATTACTCACATGAAAGAAAAGACAAAAGTATAAATACCTAGGGAATCGCTAATAAGTTGTCTTTATCCATCTAAGTGGAATCTATTCAATCCGTCACAAGCTTGTGACGGATATTACTCGTCATAAATGAGACTTTGTGAGCTACATTGGAGTAGATATGATATTAAATGGAGAAGTGAAATATTGTATGAGGTGTCCATAATCCTGTAATCCTAAAGTCACTGTCCCTCTGTGGCAAGGACAAGGTTGGCGCACAACCAAATTAAAATGGTCCATTGATAATCATTTTGTAGCAATCGTGCCATGTCTTGTGTCCAAGTCCCTTGAACTTGGACGAGGAATAACTATGCAACAAGATAAGATTATCAAATCGTCTTGTTTGTGACGGACACTATCCGTTATAAGCGAAAGACAGATAGTACCCCTCTCATGATAAGGCAAGTGGAAGAGAAATGAAGTATTCATAAATAGTGTCACTTGCATATTGTGAGATAGACACTATCCGTCTCCAACTTATGACGGATAATATCCATCTTCAATGAGAATTTGTGCAACGTGATATATACCGTTGATATGGGAGTTTATATCTTATTCCTTTAAGTTAGGTTGACCTAATATCAAACACTAATAAAGTTTCCTAAAGATACTCGTATAGTTTTGTTCAGTGGCGGAGCCAGATTTGAGTTCAGGGGGCGAAAATTTTTAGGGGGACGGATGGTTAATAATATAAGGGACACTTGGAAAAAATTCGAAAAATTTAACTAAAAATTTCGAAAAACTCAATCGCCAGGGGGGGCGGCCGCCCCTGCTAGCCCCCCTAGCTCCACCACTGGTTTTGTTATACCAGGTTAAGGTTTTCATTAATATTTTGATAGCTCGCCGGGTTGATAATGAACTCATTTTTTCAAGTTTAGGCAAGTTGCAATGGAGGTCGGTTTAAATTTGAGTTTTGCTTCATGGGTTAAACGAGATTATAAATAGTAGCGGAACCAAGATTTGAAGTCAGCGCAAACAAAATGGTACTACTATATATTGTAGCGGAAGGTGTGGGGCACACGTGACACGATAACATGTCACATATGGTTATACTACTAATCCAGGTGTGGGCTATACTGTACTCTTCCACTTTCCCAGTCGGTGGTGGGCCCCTCAGGTTGTCACCTATTTTTTTTTTCTTTTTTTTTGGAAAAAGAAAAGTCAAATCTTCATCGTACGGACTTGATAACCAAACAACCCCACTTTCAGATGCAACTCGATCTTATCTTCAATCACACTTTTCTCCATTCAGTTAATCCGTAATTCTTTTTTGTGACGGGTATATCTATTCACACATTCTCATTGAAGACGGATACTACCGTTACAAGTTGAAGACGGATAATGCCTCTCTCATAATATGCAAGTTGCATTATCCGTGAGATGTTCCATTTATCCCCCACTTGTCCTCCCACTTGCCTTATTGTGAGAGAGGCACTATCCGTCTTCAACTTGTGACGGATTATAGGGTGCTATAATAAAGGAGTATCTTGTTACACAAATTCTCATCGACGACGGACACTATCCGTCACAAATTGAAGACGGGTGTACCCCTCTCACAATATGCAAGTGACAAATCAAGTGAGAATTAAATGGAACACCCCACTTACCCTCGCACTTGTGATATTGTGAAACGCCACTATCCGTTTTTAACTTTTGACGGATATTGTCACTCTTCAATAACACAAGCTGATCTTGTTATCACACAAATTTTTTATTTCACATCGACTTTTTGTGGGTCTTCCCGTCAACTATTCTGGATGAAAAGGGGTCGAAAGTAATAGATAACTATTAACACAAACAAGTAATGAGATATAGGTAATACTTCAATTATTACAATTTATTCCGTATTATAAGAGGTACATGATATACTCGTAACAAGCTATTTATATGCTGTATAATTATACCTTATTTTAAGTTTAAAACGAATATATTTATAAATACGATGTGATAAAAAGGTTTTATAACCTTAATTAAAACTGACAAGTGGGAAGTGACTATCATATAGACATACTAATAATAACTTATCAGATGCTCTACAGTCTACAGTGATTAACTAATGACATGCACAAATTCTCATCGAAGACGGGCACTATTCGTCATAAGCTGAAGACAGATAGTGCCCCTCTCACAATATGCAAGTAAGTGACACTATTTATGGAGTGCTCAATTTCTCCCCCACTTATCCTCCACTTGCCTTATTGTGAGAGGGACATGATCTGTTTTCAGCTTATTAACAAATAGTGTTCATCACAAGCAAGACCGGTTTAAATGACATGATGGTATTACTATTCAATGATATACAAGTATACAACCACTACTTTTTTAGTTGACTAATAAGCTTCTTAATTGTGTTGCAATCATACTGGGTCATGCCACTTGCCAAAAAAAATTATCGAGTTCGGAAATTGTACTCAAGAGTTCTAATAAATCAAAGTTTATCCCGTCAAAAACGTCGACCGATCATAATTCCCGATTATAAATTTTTGTTCACCTTAAATCTCGTAAAGACCTATAATATGAAAAAAAAAAAAATTACCGATTTTCGAAGTAAATGACCTAATCTACTTGTCATCCGACCCACGCGATATATATTAATTTAATTGATCGTGAGAGGATAAAGGCGGAAGGTGAAAGTGGATGAGAAAGTGGAGGAACACATTATTTTAGGATCCAGGCCCATCTTTAATCGGTGCGCAGCTGAGGGCCTGAGGCGCACCAAGAAAAAACTGGGACAATACAAAATTCAGCAACAAAATTGTCGCAATTTTTGGGTCAGTCGAACAAGTTCTTTCGGTCATACACTCATATGGCCCGAGAACTTTTGAGACGGTATTGATTACTTGATAATCGGATATATATACGATACTTTGATACTTCAATTTAAATTAAAACCGTGCCAACTTGTCAGATACTCCAAAAACATTTTCCATGTACAACGTAGATAGATTATGGTAAAACGTATGTAACAAAAGTCCTTGCACATTTTGGTATTTGATGATAATCCGACCAAAAGCCGAATCCAACACACTTTGATGACTAAATTTAACCAAAAACACGACAATTTTTCACAAAATAGTCGATTCCTAACTGTGTACAACCGCGTCTGAATAACACGGATGGTAACTGGTAACTGGTAAGTGTCCCACGTCGACAAAACCTGATCAAAACAGCTACAAATTTTGACATTGTTGTAGCCATTCTTGAATTCCAGACCGGAGAGAACGGTTCGGAATAAGATGAAGATTTTCAAGTCTTAAACCAGTCATGGGTGAAGTATAACATCCACTATCAAGCCACTTTCTGATGTCCTTTCCTTCATATGTAAACCCATCTGCAGCAATGTGTGGATCCTCCATTATTTCCTGCAAGTTCACTCCGTCCGACAAATTAGTTTCGTCTTAACAGGCCACAAAAATAAGTATTAGAAAGGGAAAACCCGAGTGTAAGTACTAACCATTGAAATGGGACACCTGAAATGATGAGGGGGTTGTTCACTATGTTCAGAAGTCGGATTAATTATCGACAAGCCTTGGCCTGACCCTGTCCCTGTACCTAACCCGGTTCCCAACGCATTCATCGGTTGTAGAACCCTCAAGACATCAAATTCAAGATCAGGCCGGTTTTCAGGGTTGAGATCACAACAGCTCAAGCCCAACCTAGCGATGAGTACAGCATAGACAAGAGGCCAGTCCCCAGCAGAAGGGTCCAAAACACTGTCCAAATCATCTCTAACCAAAGCATTTTTCACGTTCATAGCTATCCCCACAGTATTCAACCCGGTCAACAAGCGCAACAATATGATCCCAAAAGAGTAAACATCAGACTTGGGTGTAAGCTCTCCGGTTGTAAGAAAGGAAGGGTCGATATATTTCATCGTGCAATTTTTTACAGTTGAGCAGATTCTTGCAACCCGCTCGCTTTTGGTTTCGGTATAAGACATGACGTTGCTGATGTTGAAATCAGTGAGCTTGCAAGACAAATTATCGTCTAGAAGTACATTATGCGGTTTTAAGTTGCCATGTAT